>DWME01010738.1:0-10033 GCA_018244795.1 Parelbella ahira ahira
TGAATGACTTACTTGGCAAGAGTGGTACGGTCATGAAAGTTCCTTATTTTCTTGGCGAGAATGTCCAATGACGTGGCGCTGACTTCCCTGAGCCCGTAATACTGTGTCAGGTTGTATTCTATGGCCCAATGGACCTCTCCTTTTGTGTTTGTTACGTCTAAGTAATACTGTGTATAGTCCAACACCTGTGAACAATTAAATGTCATTTTCGATATTCATGTAACAATTGAAATACATAGTTGCATAAAAAATTCACTTCCATATTTTTATTAGTAATCATTTAATGAAAGTTTATTTTTAAATATTTTTGAAGGTTCCGAGGTAAAATTTGATTAGCCTTTTTTACTTAGGTTATCATACATACATACCTACTAGCCACGTAAAGGTATTAAGTAATAACATTTAAAATTCTATCTAAAAATCCTTAGATTTCTGACTAGACCTCTAAAAATGATTTACTGTTTGCTGGTTTATAACCAAAAAAGGAAATACGGCGGATTCTTTGCAACTAAATACTCCTTAGTTGTAATGCATTATTACATAAACGTCAAAATTTTTGAAAAAGTAAATATGTACTACACGTAATGTACATTTATTTTGTATTTCACCTTTCAATTAGCATAATTAGCTGTCTTAAAGTGGATCGCGGGACATCGAATTCATTACACGAAGAGGACGGAGAGGGCTAAATTGGATGCTGTCGACTCCCCTTACATTTATTAACAAAGCAAAATGTTCGAAGACGATTGCTTTTGTCAATGCAAGCTCTTCTTCCTCTAAGGACTTATTTTTATTTCTTGGAAATGTCAACGAAATATTTTTCCCATTTTAATATTTCATTGTTTTTCGTTTTCTTTTTTTATTAGTTTCCTCATTTAATCCTCTAATGGTACATGCAACTTTAGCTTTCTTTTTAATTTTCATTTCTATAATGTGTTTGTAGTAACAACGACATCGTGTAATTAACATCATATACCTATCAGAACTTAGTTTGCAAAATTTCATTAGGTATTATAAAACTAGGAAATTCTTAATATAATTATTCTAAAGTATTAGTCTATTAAATCGGAAACCCTTCGCATGACCATAGATAAAACAACCATTAATTTTTGTTGTATTATAATTTAAAGATATTACAAAATAGAACGCAACAGCCTGGCAACAAAGCATAATGTGGGGTATAACCTGAAACATGCAGTATAGCTCTCCCTCGTATAAATGAAATATCTTCCGCAGCTCGGATACAACGAAGATGAATAATAAATATTTTTCATTACCTTAAAATTGACCGCACTTGCCCCTTTCTATCTAATTTGTTACGCGCTAAGAGGAAACGAGACAAAACATGTTTCCTTTATGAATAAGGTTGGGATTCTTCTTATATTTTATTTTCCACGTCAGTAAAACAGGAAGATAGATTTGTAAAAAAAGATTTTTTTTAGTGATCACAAGTGTTTTATCAGCATGAGCACGGCCAAGGCTCACTTAGCGCGGGCGGACTTGAGTGCGGGCTTTTTGACGTTTTACGCATTAGAGAAAATTGTGAGAACTCTAGAGAATGCAGATATTTTTTTATGTTTTGCATCATTATTATAGAGAATTAAATATAAACGACACAAACTATACATCTATGGATATACATATGTGTAGAGTTACAGTGAAATTGCGTTTTCGGAAAATTTTGTGTTTTTTATAACTTCTATCAATATCTATTATTTTTATACCATCACTACTAGTAAATATGTTTTCTTCTTCTTTTATTTCTTATTCTTGTGCAAACAAAGTTAATTATGTTACGATGTCTTGGGGCAATAATTATGCCATATTAAATATTTCATTTTATTTTTGGACGTAAAAACGCAAAAAAACTAAAAGAGGTAATAAAATTCTTAAAAGACGAAATCATACCTTGCCAGTATTGGAATCAAATTTGTACAGTCTCAATCCCGGATTTGATATGCTGCCGGCACCGCGAGGAGTCACCGATGGTGCCAACAGAGCCCAGGACACGGGCCGACCTGAAACGAACTCTACAATCAGTAAAAGCGTTTGCTCTACACGCTCGTTCTATACTGAAAGTATAAAATATATGCTATTTTTTGTTCTTGAAAATGAAATAAATGTGATCAATATTTTAAATTTCAGGTATTAATTAAATATGTTTTCTACCGGTCACAATATAGATTTGGTTTTTTTGGAAGTAACAACAAGCATTTTAGTTATATGTCAGTAAACAGCAATTACTCCTATTTTTCGTTTCAAAAAAGTTTACCGTTTTAAAGAAGCATTATATAATTATATTTTAATCTGCATAATTATGTTTATGGAATACAGTGTAATCTTAATATAAAATGCTCACGTATCTTATTACAATTTTTTTTACATAACAATGACATGGAACCGCTGTCTAAAGGCGACGGCGTCAACGCAACGGCAACGTCAATGTCAGTGTATAATATGCACAGTTTAGTTAAGTTATAATATAATACGTATAATAAAGTTAAGTTATAATATGTATAATTTTATTTGAATACAACTTCAAAAATTCTTAACCGATAATTTTTAGGTTTTTTTTTCATCTTAGTGTATTCGGACTCGGTGCCCTTAATCGCTATCGACTGAAGTGGAACAAGTCATTTATATAGGCTACAGAACACACACGAAGTTCAGAAGCTACCGCGGCTTTGGAAACTTTTCCGAGTGGAATTCAGAATCTTTTAAAGTTCCTCACCAACTTTATAAGCAACAATACCAGAATTTTGTGGCACATATCCCTGGAGATTTCTTTTTCGAGAACTTTATAAAAGAGTTGGAGCGGATTTTAAAATATATTGTCTCGGCGCTCCGGTTAATCCATTGGTTCAGTTTGCTACTATCGCGAAATTGAATTTATGAGGCTTATAATTTCAACTATAACAACGATTATGTCATTTTTGAAATCTTTTAAGATACTCTTTGTGTCGCGAAGTAGAAAGTCATACTTATATCAGATGTAACGTGTAATTTTCAAGGTGAAATTGCGTCATATTTGTCTATTAACACAAACAGATACGTTCAGGAGATTGGAGACAGTAAAAAACCTTTCATAAAATTTTATCGTGGTAGGGAATAGGCTATAGTTCTTCACATAGCTAGTACAAATTACTTATAAACTATTCAGATTTTCTAGTGTCTAGTAGTGACCTGATGCCTGGTTGTATGCTCGATTCAAGGCAATGAGCACACCGTTTGCTTCATTTTGGGACGAAACATAACTGGTAAAATGTGGGAGTGTATTTCACACCTCTGCCCACCCCCTCGGGGATTACAGGCGTGGAGTTACGTATTATCAATTACCTTCACTATAAACAAGTCGGAATGTATCCGCGTGTCTATGCCCGTAGAACTGTCCAGCAATGACATCACTGAAGGCTCGTATCACGTGCAGGAGCCTGGTGTTGGCGGTGGGAGTGAGCTCACCGCCACCTGCTGCTGATGAACTACCGGTATTGTGACGCTCGTCTACCCCTGGCCCAGCGTGGGCCACTAGGTACACCTGCATACAAGTGACATTTAGGATAGTCATTGATACATAAAGTCAATTGAATTATTGCTTATGACATAGTATAGTTAATGAGTAGAAATACAATTCCTACTCATTAACGTATCTATTGTAATAAATCTAACACAAAATGAAAGAAGACAAAACCCATTATTGCTTTTTCTATCCAGAAATCAATTATTAATATCTGAACTAAGACATAAAAATAACGTGTCTTAAATTAATTTGTTTCTCAATGGTTATATTCATACCATTTCATTTTTCCTCCTCGCTTTGCTAAGTACATGTTCGAGCCATTCCCACTGCGCCCGCCCTCGATGAGGCCCGTCAGTTTTGGCGGCTCCGCCCGCCCACAGCACGCTGTTCAGCACCACGATACGGAGCTTGCTATGGGACTGCTCTATCGTGTAGTATCCTCCTACAGAAACATCCACGATAAGTTTTACCCTACATGCTTTTTGTAGTTTGGATACTTATGTATATCTTATCATTATCTCACATTAATCAGAAAACTCAGGCCTTATGGCGTTATAAATGCGGCATTCAAGCTTCTTATCTGAATAATAGAACTCAGAGGGTTGAAGTAAATGGTAAACGATCGTCTGGGTCGGTAGTCCAAATGGGTGTTCCGTCGAGGCTCAATTTTAGGCCCACTGTTGTTTTTAATTTATGTTAACGATCTAACATTAATGGTAGAGAACAAACATGAGATAGTATTGTTCGCGGATGATACCTCCTAAATATTTCAAATAGCTAGACAAAAAAGTAATTATGACGACGTGTACAGTGCACTCGCTTCTGTCGTTCATTGGTTCAATGTAAACAACTTGTTGCTTAATAATAAGAAAACCAACTGTATCAAGTTTACACTTCCTAACGTAGAACAAGTTGACATAAACCAGAACTGAACGGGGAGGAAATGAGCCTCGTAGACAACGCGGTTTTTCTTGGAATAACGATAGATTCCAAACTACAATGGGGACCCGATATTTCTCTCTTGGCGAGTAGACTTAGTTCTGCAGTCTATGCTGTAAAGAAAATACGTTCTTCAACTGACGTTGACACTGCTACATTAGTATATTTTAGCTATTTTCACAGTGTGATGTTCTATGGCATCTTACTGTGGGGTGATGCCGCGAACGTCAACAATATTTCGGTTTAAATACAATATTTTGTATGAAAAAAAATATGTTGTATGTTCATAAAAATAAATGTGAGTTTCCTACGTTTGAGGAATTATATAAGCCAGACAATACCGTCATAACTATGAACGGCCACAGACTTGCATTATCTAAATTAACTCCACCAGGCTGTCTCCAGTACAATTATGTAAAAGTATGGTTAAATTCAACTGCTTTTGTAAGCTGTTGGCAGCGGACTGATATTGATACCCGATAGCTGTCACGTGTGTTCTCTGGGGTCCCAAAGCTATACGGCAATGTTATAACTTGTATGACTGTTTTTTTTGAGAGTGATGGGAGCCTTTTTTCGCCCGCTTTTTTCTTCCGGTCTACATAAGCCTAAAAGAGGCGTTCCAAGCCGATGAATATATAAATATATAAATAATTCCACTGATGGATAAGACTTGTTATGACGTTCATTTAGTGTATTTATATATCTTATAATGAATAAAAACTTTTGAATTTGAATTTATAAATCTCCCCAAAAAGGTTCTAAGCCAGATGTATCAATTTATAGGTCGTTTTTTTTATAAATGTCATAATTACGACCGTTTCAAAATGTGTTTTAAATAATTATATGTATTAGCAACGCGGAAGTGAAAAAAGTTGGGATAAAATATTATCAACTTACGATAAACACAATGTTTAAAAAGAAAAGGAAAGAAAAAAATACTGGAAGCTAAAAGAAATATTGGCTATAAATCGAGTAAATATATGATAATTTTAGATGTACCAGTTTCAAACGTCTGCAAGGCTTCTGTGGGGAGCCATTGCATCCACATGTCCACTAGCCTGCGTGACGGAGGCGGGTCATTGTGACCCAGGGCTGGAAACACGAACTGACTGCTGAACGTCCTACTCAGGACGTCAGTGACATTCCTCACGGCTTCCAGCTTGATCTCCTCGCTGAGATGTTCCATAGACGATGATAAGATATCCCTAAACAAATAAAAACGAGTTTTACTCTGATGATATCTGATAGTCGATAGCTATGGACATTAACAGCAGCAGATGATTCGTCAAAGCCTTTCTTAATGGCATTTATAAAGTTCCTAAGCTGTTTTGAAGAACCCCATGAAACGTAGCGAAATTGGAGGGAAGGATGACCAATTTTATGCTAAATTGCGAGAATTAATTGCCTTTAACTTATTTCAGGAAAACGCTTGATTTGATTAAAGATGGTGTTCAATAAAGAAGTAATTGGGGTCGTTAAAGTGTTAAGGCACTTGTTTTTAAAAACTTGTTCGGACAGTCGAACAGCACGCGTTATTAGATGAAAATTATTTGACACAACAGTCAAGCCTGAATTAGAAATAACTTTTATGTACAATATTCATTTTATGATCATTAAAATTTCTGGATAAGGTTTCTAAGGATATTATCGTAGGGATAAGTATGTAGGAGATACTTAGAATTATCTTTTCCATGTCTAACCCCTAAGGGAGCTGGCGTAACATAATAAGACAAATAATAAAGTTTTGGGATACGAATTAGTTTGTACTGATAATCATTTAAGTAGTACAACCACAATGCACATACATATTTGCCATTATTTTTATACTAAATTTTCTATTATATTTTTTATATTGTTTTACTCACCCAGTCCAAAGTACAAACTCGAGTGTATCTGGATGCCTTTCTGCCATGAAGGCGGCGGCACTCTGGATCAGAGCCCAGGAACTGTCGCAGGTGTGGTCACGGTGGCGGCCAGCTCGGTGACCATGCTCCACGTCCCCCCGATTGTATTTACATCCTGATTTATATCATGGATTTGAAGGGCTTTCTATGAACAAGTACTAGTCGGGACTGAAAATCTGGGTGTATGCCCGGTGTAAGGCAAGAGGTTCATCATCTATTGTGGAAGGTAAACGTAACTGGTGATATGTAGGGGTGTATTAGACTCCTCTGCCTACGCCTTTCGGGATTATAGGTGTGAAGTTACGTTTAAAAATGGTGCTTTTCAGTATTTACTCTTGCAATGCAATTCGTATAATATACCGCGAAGTATATTTTGTTTTGAATAGTAATAGTTAGTTTTTAAACCTATATCATTTATTGCAACAATGTCAAATACACAATCTTAAACGCACTTACATATTTCACGCTAAATTCCCTGTATCACTGAACGTATTACGTACAAAGCGCTCCAAATCCAGTCGCCGAAATACAAGTACAATTTCCCAGAAAATAAAACCAGAAACAGCACAGTAATCTTTATCTCCGATTTCACAACTTCTCGCATTCCGAGGATTTATGTCCTCAACACATCCACTTTGCTTACAATAATACCCGCGAACAAAAGGACAAACCCATTCAGTCCGACTTTAAAAATTAAAAACAAAATTTTACGTCATAATGCCCGTGTAACGAGCGTACCTCTATGGATCTCCCGGGAGTTGTGGAACGGGTCATAATGAAGATCTGTGATGTGCCAAAAGTACCCTGGAAAGAACATTTTCATTTAGTATACACATAATAGTTCGGTCATGTAAGGATGCACACACACACATTCTAGCCAGACCACGCTCTAGTAATATTTATCGTCCGCTGGCTTTTCGCTAATCTTGTTTTCTCTACACAGTCACAATCCGCGGTTGATATAAAAATTCCTGTCACATAAAAGACTTCATATTAGAAATTGATTAAAAAATAATCTCGGGCTTAAATTGAAGATAGATTGGATTATAGCGATGTAGATAACAGGAATTGTAAGCGACCGCGGACGGAGCGCGCAGTGCAATCAGCGTTGAGCCACAATTGTAACGAGACAGAAATTTAAATAAATGTCTGATTAATCCAAACGAAAGCCTTAAATAATAAAATCGAAGTTATTAAATTGAATTTCGTTGAGTTTTTTTTTTATTATTATACCTTCGTTTTTGAAAGGACACCATATTCTTTTAATCAAGAATATTGAGAGGGAAAATGAGATTGTGTTGGGAAGTTCCTTCCTTCTCTCTTATAAATAAAATATGTTCAAGTTTTACGTAGGTATACAGATTTGCAATTATAGTCCTTCTTCTTGTTCTTTGTCCTCGCTACTTCCTGTTACTCAGGAACGGCATCCTTAATTTTGTGGCGCCATCTGTTTCTCGTGTAGTTTGAATATAACAATTTTCTTTTGAACCACTTCTCATTGTACTTTACAGAGGAAACAGGATCCTATTATATAACAAATATGAGGACGTCATGTCACTGTAATAATGATCCTCATTGGTGAAGGTTCGATTGTATTTCTTGATTTTTTACAGGTATTACGAGTCAAAACTTACTTTTTCGTTAGATATGTCATTTATTAGTATTGTATTGTAATTAATTTTTTTCAATCAGTAATATTCATTACCAGTAATATTTATTGCCAATTTTATTTTCAAGTAGATCCACCGTGAACATACCGTATAAATTTCGAAATTAACTAAAATAATATATACATAATTAGGATAAAAGCAAGGATAGATGAGAGACGCATGAGATTGCATATGAGCTTTAGTTTGGTCAGATAACGAACTCAAATAATTTACTTCTTCAGCAAGACGCTCCACTTATAGTTACAGTGCTTAGAAAGTAATTTGTGAAATCTTGGTTACTTTGTCATAAATAATGTTAAACCAAATACAGCCAGTAATGCTACTTTGTTACATAGGACGACCCATTTAATAAATCAAATTAAGCCAAATAATTATGGCCAGTAACGATAATTTGTTATATATTACTTACCATTTAACAAACCAATCTAGCTATCTTAGAAACATCTATCGGCTTCTTAACGTCCCTTTCGAAGCTCGAAAGCGCTTGTACAAATATGCTGGTCGCGAGCATCCATTAGCCGACAAGGCTTAACATTGCTTAACTTTAAAGATCTCCGGCCGTGCCCGGGACGAGAGCACCTAATTTACATATTACATGGCAATTATTAACTTCGGCTATGATAAATCTGTAGTCACCGGAATTATAAGGTAATATCAGGCCCATCAATGTTTTCTATATAATAATAATGACACTTTGGGACATCTCCCCATCCGGTCTTCCGATTTCAAAGCAAGCATCAATAGAGCTCGTGTTACCAAACGGTCTATAAAGTACATACATAGGTATGAATCTCCAATGGCACGCCAATCAATACAGTATAATTTATTTTACTAATATATGTATTACGTACCAATTTTAGCGTCAGTGAGGTTAAGGCAGAGAAGGCCAGTGATGTACACGACGAGATTGCGCAGATTCATGTTACGATGTTACATGATGGACGTTTGTATTCGAGCGCGGCCTCCGCTGTGACGTGGTCATCTTACGCTATATACATCTGTGGACAATTTACATTATTGTGATATATGATACCTTACTTCATAGGACAGTATATTAGATTAATCACATGTATATGTACGGATAAAGTTATCACATGGTAAGAAATGTATAAAATTTGATATTATTAAATTTTCCGCCAGAACGAAAAAATCATTATTATAAATTCGTTTCTGTCCACTACTGGACATATGGCACCCTAAAAACACGCCAAAGAACGCAATCTTTAACTCTTCATTTCTAAGCACTGCTACCCACTTCCGTATATCTTTATTGTACCTAACAGAATGGTGAGCAATGCTTGTCAGATGTGATCTCTACTGGAGTAGAACACGTATATATTATAAATTATATATGGCATTAACTGTACCGACAGGTTACGGAGTAAGCTATATGACATAGAACCCGAGACGTTATCAAATTCAACTCCCATTTAATTGAGCGCGAACTGTTTACAATACGCCGCGCCGCCGCCGGGAAACACTTCTGCCTACCTGATCCTTGTAAACACCACCCCAATTTGTCCCCTGATTTGTTATAGGACATTAAATTTCAACTACCTACATTTAGGTACCAGCCATTGAATTAGAAGTCCCTCTTTTTGAATGAATCTGGTAAACATATTCTAAGTGGAATAATATAAATAAAATAACAATCGACATTTATTATTCCACTGTTGGAATATGGATCTCCTCCCATATTGAGTGAGTTAAGGCCATAGTCTGCCCCGTTGGCCAAGTGCGGGTCGGTAGATTTCACATACCTTAGAATTTTTTTTTCTGTTCTTATATTATCTTCGCAATTAAAAGATTATAGATCGAGTCATTTCAGACAACCAACAGAAGGCCAACTTTTGAGCTCTCTGTCGAATTCAAGGTCAACTTTAATCAATCATTTTATTTTTATTTGTTTTTTATTTAATTTATTAAAATTTATTAAAATTAGTACGGCCTTAACCAATTACACTAATTATATTAATTACTGGCATAAAATATCTAAAAACACA
>DWME01010739.1:0-10033 GCA_018244795.1 Parelbella ahira ahira
CTGTTGATTATAAATCGTAAATGTATACATACATATATGTACACACATACATATATACACATACATAAATATATGTAATTATATACATACGTTTTGCCATATTATAAGTCTGAAATGATGAGAACAGTGAATAGTAAATAGAGTTAATAAGTTTTACATTTTCCCCTCTAGCAAACTCTGGGCCAGTGGCGAGAGGTGTTCTACTTGGCCGCGGCGATCGATCTCGGCGCTAATCTTTTCTATCTATTCTTCGCGAGCGCAGAGCAACAGGTACGCTCATAATTTACCGGTACACCCGCTCCATCCCACTCCATTCCGTTCCGTTCCTCCTCCCCAGATTATAGATATGTAATAAAAATGTATAAAGTAATCGTTCGCTAACGCGCGTGTCCGTGCGCAGAACTGGGCGGCGCCGCCCGCCGGCGACATGACGGCGCACGCGCCCGTCGAGGAGCTGCTGGTGCCCGAGCCCTAGCCGCCCCCGCCGCCGCCCCCGCTGCTGCACCATTGCTTCCATTTACTTTGCTCCAAGCCACTCTTATTCGCGTCCCCTCTCTCCGCTTATTGTCATGTCATTTGACAGCTAGAGTTGGAGAGTGAGATTGACTGACAGACGGCCCTGTCCCATCGGGTGTATATCGATAGTCTAGTTAAATACCACGTTGCGGTCGGCGCTCAAATGACATGCCGCTAAGTGTTATAAAATATGCCAATGTTGCCACTACTACGAGTGAAATAAAGGAAATTTCGTTGGTATATATGCAAATATGGAATGATAAATGATGTTCATACACACAAAAGCTTGTAGGATAGTTATAAAATAACATAGCTTTTAATTTCATTTATGCATCATTGGCATTTAAAATAATAGTTGATTATTGCATATCACAGATTTTAATTTGTCGAGAGGTGTATTGAAAAACTTTAGTTTAAAAAAGCGTTTGTGTGCTTATGGAGGTACATTAGGTGTTATACTTCTTTGGCTCCTCATGGAAGGGCTAAGTCCAGCTGTGAATAATAATGATAATAATGATGAAGGTGTATTAAAAAAATCAAACGACATTCGTTTATAAAAAACAACTTAACTGTATACTTTGATTTGTTTCCCAAACGCTCCACAAAAATGTTTCGTGAGTATTTATATACATGATTATATATTTGCCGGCTTAACTCACGTACGTTGTCGAGGAGACTCCTCTGCTGCGATCTTGCTGGTAAACAGCGGGAGCTCATGAGGAAGGACCTCGTACAGGTCCGAAACTAGTCGGGCCATCACAAAAACGTACGTGAGTTGGGCCGGTAAATATATAATCATGCGCCATAAGAAGTATAACTTTAGTAATACCATTCCACGCTATCATCCAGTCAGTGCAATCGTCCAGTGAACATTGGCACACACTTCAGTGTCCCGCGAGCTGTGTTTATCTTGTGATACAAAGCATCAAGTTTCTTGCACGATTTAATACAAAATTTCTCATTCCAATTGTGTTATATTAAAGAGGATTTTAATCATCAATTTACATAAATCATATCAGATATAACAATAATATTATCTAAAAAAATATTTATATTCTTTAAAAATATTTTTGAGGAAACACTTTTTAAAATGTAACTTCAAGACAGAACTATTAGTGTTATCAGTACTGAAATGTTACTTATGAATGGTACAGATTTATTTCTCAGTGTATTTTACCAATCTGAATATGAAATGAGATAAAATTTATTAGTACATATACATTAAAAATATAGAACAATGGGTTGATATGGATGAACAGACCGACTTCCATTGCAATACCGCTAAGGAGTATTTATTGTTCCCGTTTTAATTTTTAACATTCTATAACAGTTTTGCAAAACGAAAGCTGTTAAAACATTTTTTTAAAACTGTAATTGGTGTATTTGATAATGTAAATTCCTAACAGTCACCATTTTTGTCATATTGTTTGTTTTAAAAATTTTGTACACTGAAAAAATACATCAGTGAAATTTTGATAAAACATTTTGTATTATATATACATAGGTACCGGTTATCACTCAGTGAGATCAAAGTTGATTTTTTTCATTCACCGAAAGAAATGTTTCTTTTTAACTGAATAGGTGAAAATTCGAGTTGTACGACACAAACAAATGTACCTACTTATGTTAGTTCTGGTAAGTTTTCATTTTGCATATAAGTAGTAATATTATATAATATCAGTAAAATATGTTTAACTAAGTAATACGTCTTCAATGACTAATACATTTTCTGAATTTATTTAAAATGTACAGCCAAGTTTATACAGATGTTGTATGCATGTCTCAATTAGAAAATATATTTTAACTGGTGCTGAAATAACAATTACTTTCCTCGGTGCAACCAAAAAGCCGAATAGCCAAAGATTTTCGGTATTTTTTAACTCAATAATTTATATATTTTTACTATAGCAATACTTACAACTATTTAATTTTAATGGCATAATTAGTTCGATAATGTTGCTATTCTTAAAAAAGGACTGTGATTGTAAAGTTATAATATCGAACTAAGAAGTGAGTAATTGTATGACATCATATTATTCTAAATATAAAAAAAAATTGTAATTATTTAAAAATTAGTAATAATAAAAAGTAAACATTGGTACTGAATCTGGGAAAGAGAATGTTTCATGCATTTTAATGAAGATTGTAATTATAAAAAATAACTTTATTGTTTAAATGACTACAATGTACGTGGCTGAATAATTTGGTTTTTTACACAGTTATATAAAGAAACATACTGTAATTGTAACACGTTAGGACGGCGTAGTATAATAGTACATTAGTATAATAGTACATTAGTAGTACATTTTGTATCTCTAAAACAATTCTTATATTCAACATGTTCTCATTATAATTATACAGCAGTTATTCAGTGGTGAGCACAAAGATTTAATGAGTTTTGATATAACCCAACACGAAATTAGACCAACAGTCATACAGACAATTAGAATAATAATCGGTGTATACCGTTGACATTTGATGTTTCCCGTCAAAACTAGCTAAGATCAGATCTACTCTATGGGTTCATTGGCTTTTATTTATCCATTTTATTAATATTTTTATTACATATGTTCATTATTTAATGATTGTTTATAACAGATTGGGTAATTTTTATGAGATCGCAGGATGGCCACTGTTTTGAAAATATAAATTTAATAATAATATAACATGTACATGTATGTTTTTAAATATATACGATAGGAATAATTTTATTAACGGAAAAACATTCGTACTTGATAAACTAGAGTTGAAGTAAAGAAAACTTGTCTCAATTAAAAATCGATTGCTTCCGTCATGATATGATACAGAATTGTAATATCAATAACAAACACGTGTTAATGTAATTACTACTACTTTCAAATAATTTTTATATGCATTTAAATTACATCAGAAATTCTAGTATTTATTTCAATCTATGTATAAATTTTATTAATATAAATACATGAACATTTTTAAACATAAGAAAATGTTTATGGGCTGATTATAAATTGGCTTCTTAGTTATTGGCACACTAGATGACTCGGAGGCTTTATAATTTTAATGTACCTTTAAACACCTGGAACAGTATTCGTCCCAAATAAAATAGAATAAATAATGTATTATGAGTATTATACTCGTAAAATAAATGAAAAAATAATAATAGTCTAAATAATTTCCTTATTCTGTAAAATAGTGGTACTCTATAAAATGTTTTACCGTTATTTGATTACTTGATTATTTTTATACAGAATATCCCATAAATTATTGTAAATAAGTTTAAATTTTTTATTGATATTAATTCCGCATATTTATATTCCATACACTCGGTCAAATTACAAAAGTTAAGTATGTTACAATGATATATTCAAATTAGCCAAATTGCAAGATTAGTTGTTGGTCACCGTTACAATTAGCAAAAATTCAGTCATTACTCTGAAATCTATGAATTAAGAGAAAATTAAAGAAACTATGAAATAAGAAAGATTCATCGTTTCATATTTTTAAAATAAGACAAGGAAGTCTTCATGTACATCAGTTACTCGAATGTTACATAAAAAATTATATAAATTACAATATTAAAAAGAAAACATAAATCGCGTAAGCAAACAGGTATATTAAAATCACTTTTTTAGAAACAAATTTAGTATAGAAACATATCCAATTTTCTAACCACGTCGTAAAGGTATTCTACATTGAAATGGTAAGTGAAGTATTAAATTTCAATAAATGCTGCAAAACATCCTCCGACCTGAGAGCTCTCTGTAATAAGATTGTGCAAGACAGTATTCTTCCTATTGTCTGTACATATTTGCAACGCTACACAATGGATCTTAGACGTCAGTCACGGCCCTCGTTTATGGCATCTCTTGCGTTGTTGTTTTCTTTAAATTTTATTAGCAACCTGCTCCCAGGCCACCTGATGCAAACCACATTTAATCCAAACCACTCAAATTTGAAAATAGAACATATTTCATATCTGCAATAATAAATGGTTTATTTGATATCACTCAAAATAGCTTTAAACCCGTAATAATACATACAAGCGTTACTGCATAGCAGCTGAGAGTGCAGCAGTTGTGCTGCAACATTTGGAAAAAAATATTTGAAACATTAAAAGAATGTCAAATATTTTTATATTTCTATTATCATTTTCTGTGTGTCGGTTGATTTTTCTCGCTCCCTTCAACACTGTTGTACTGAAGTGTACACGTGGCACATTCACTGCGTTATAAATCATCTCATTCCTTTTTTAAATGAAATATCCGCTACGAATAATCGTCAACCAGTTAGACTGGCAGATTAGGTAAGCTTACCTTCGTTAAATCTTTTTTAATATTTTAAGATAGTCTAATTAATTGATCATTCCAAAAATACATTGTTTATTTTCTAAGTAGATAATTTGTTTTTAAACAGTATTTAAAAACATGTGATGGCTTAATTGTTGGAAATCTGTATATTGAATTTACTGAATTGTTATCTTTTTTATTATTTTCACGTGTTACATAACATTTTTCTATGTTTGGTGTTATGCCATTGTTTTCATCAGGTAATTGAGTATTACCTCACAGGTAATGTATAACTCGCAGAAGTTAACTTGGCACCTCGCTATATGATTTTATTATGTACTGACGCCTTACAAGCGAGAGCCGTAGCCATATCTTGCAAGTGCCAAGTTTATTTTTGCTTATTGTAATGTCTAATTTGCGAATAAGCCATAACATTGGTCTAGAGAAGTCGGTGTGAAATAGATTCTAGTGCAAACTCATGACATTAGCCTCGATTTAAGCGTTTGACGCTGCAAAATCGTGCATACAATTTTCAGTACTTATGATTGTATCTTTGTTCACATCAAGCGAGCTGTTTAAGTAATATATGAATGTGTTTACTTGATTTTCTTGGTTGGCCAATTACTTTACAAGTCAATGAAAAAAAGTATGTTAATGTATGTAAAATTGGAATCTCCAGCCGTGCGTTATTACTTCGGGTTAACGTTTCATTTATTGCGAAGTTAACATGACTTAACGTGTGCTTGTTTACTCAAAATGCTTTAACGCTGTGATTATAGACGACAAAATATCATAATTGTAGTGTAATTTCATGTAAGGAAAGTTTTCAATTTAAGATAAATATTTGTATATTTAATGTATTTTTATAGAGGGCATCTGTAATACAATTTATACTTGGAGTTTTGGACTTTTATTTTTCGACAATCACGTTATTTGCAGAGACGATGTGTTCAAAATGGAGTTGGCGATGTAATAAGGGTTGGTTTTTTGTGTGATGATTATAGCTTGCAGGGAAAATGGATGGTTTGTGGAATGACGGGTGGTGATTTTTACACTATCCACCAGCCGCCTCGGGCCGCTGCTCGCGCGCGGCTCCGCGTCTATACAAATATTAGCTCACGCCCCGAACAGGCTTTTTGCGTTCAACGAACATTTATCACGTAACGAGTGTCCAAGGTGTGTTATTAGGACGGGTGCCAAGTGTTGTGTGCAAGCGAAGCTCGCCAGCCTCTTTCGGACTCCTAACGCTGTTTACGCTAATAACGAGGGGTATTTTATGTTCGAAAATTATTCGCTTCCGTTGCAAGAATACCAAATTATGTTAGCGTCAAAAATATTCAGAGACAACAATCACTGAAGAGAATTAGGTAGTTAAGAAAAGTGAAGGTGAACGCTGAACTTGACTAGCGTGGCAGACTACCACTCTGAGAGGAGACTTGTGCCCAGCAGTGATTATTCCACTTAAAACCTCATAAGGGTTTAAAAAAATACACAGAAGTATTTCTTGTTATTGCTTATGATCGAAAGTATCGACTATAATACCTTTTTTTTGTATCGGAGGATTCATCAGAGGGTGTCCGGTATCCTGGGAGGGATGCCTGGATATATGGGATTTGTATCGTACTAAAACCCCCTCGTTGGCCTTCCCCTACGTTATTACTGATCTTATCAACTTAAATGTAAGTACATAAATAAGTAAACAAAATTTGAACGTATGTTTCTAGTGATGCTGACTATGTTAACGATTCGATTAACGGTTTTATTGTTATGTATTCCTTTTTTTAAACAATATTATGACACAATAGAGCCATTTTGGCGGACGTAACTTAATGTCTCTGTATTGTGTTTTTGATTTTAGCGGGGAACACGATTCGATGATGTTAAATGGTACGGTCGTTGTCTTTGCTAACGGTTACCAAAATATTATTTACGAAAGTCGGTAATTCACATAAAATAAACATTTCTTCAGAGTTGTAAAATTTGTGAATAAAAAGTCAAGGGACAAAAGCCGGCGAGTTGCCGAACCCTTGCAATTGCCCGTTAACAAAGTATTTGCCTCGTTCGTGCCATATTTGCTAAATATTTTCGTCGCCATTGTACTCGGTCGTATCGCCTCCAACCCGTCGATTTTACAGTAACTTTTTAAAAAGGATAATACTTTACGAACCGCCAAAGGCTACTAATAAAATTTAACGATCAACGTGTTTATGGAGATGTTAAACAATGTTTTTCACAATGCTCGTCTGCTATGATCTTTATGATTTTGTAATTTCGTTACTTTGTTTGGTTGGGTTAAAAGGAAATTACTGTTAAGAGGTTGGGGCTAGGAACGAAATATAGCTTTGTTTTGTTTTTATATGTACATACCTAAGTGAAATAAGACGTACGCATAGCATAAATTATAAATTGAACAATATTTTATAACAATTTTGCTTAGCTATTTAGCTATCGTATAACTCGTTGTACCTACATGCAATACATTGCCATAGTGGTAGCATTGAATACAAAAATATTAACAATTATGTAATTTACTGAAATTCTTAGTTATCAACAAATGTAGTAGTAGAATGTACGACTTCCTCGTTGGTCGAGCGGTTGCAAGCGCAACTGCCGATCGGGAGGTCCTGGGTTCAAATCCCGGTTCGGATACTATTGGATTTTTCCAATTTAGAATTTCTAGTCGCGACTAAGACTCTGGAATTGTGCCCGGTATATGGCAATAGGCTCGCCACCTATTCCGCTTAACATAAACGTAACTGGTGAAATGTGGTAATGTACTACACTCCTCTGCCTACGCCTTCGGGGGTTACAGGCGTGATGTTACGTATCAACAAATGTATTATGTGCTTCGCTTAGAGACGTTAAAGTTAAATCACTTTGTGAACACATATTTACCTTTCCTTTTATTATGCTCCACTGCTCATTCCTATGTCAATAGCCGAACAGTTTAGCTGTGGTCCAATGGAGTGTGCACATTCGTCGCGGTGTACGGTGTGACTTAATAATAAAAGTTCCATAGACGAGCGTGTAAAACAACGGTTCCGAAAGGCAAGGTTCGTTTCGGTAGCAATAAAGTGAGATTTTTGAAACAAAAGAGTTTTTATTGTATGTTCCAAGAAACAGCTCGGCACCGCAGGGAGCGGGCGGGACTGAATAGTGAGACTAAAGTTGACCAAACAAACAGTCGGCGAGCCTGTGGGCGACGTGCTGTGTCAGCCGAAACTAATGCGCCTGCCGGCACAATAGATGGTGAGCACGCCTCATGATCAGCCTCAAACCGCAGCGCCCGGCTGGCATCGACATGGTTACCGACGCAAAATAACATACCATTTTACACTGCTTACATTAACAAATTAAAATAATATTCAGTATAATTATATACTTAATGTAGTTTAACATTACACCTGTATTATACACGCTCTGAACAAGAAGGCATACGAGTCTAAGTTAATCTAATCTTAACTTAGTGTGATATGTCGTTTTTTAACAAGTATTTATATTAAGGGGCCTCCATTAATTACGTGAGGTGATTTTAGTTTTTTGACCCCCCCTTCTGGTGAGAGAATTCGCGACACTACTTTTGCCAGCCGCGGTGCCTACGCCAGAACTCGCTCAGTCTACTGGCTGTCAGTGCCTAAGCAGACGTGACCTGACTCGTTGCCAGTTCTAGATAATCTTTTGAGCCCATGAGCCCAATAGCTTAAGTTAAGTCGACGAAATTTGTTCCCTGTGGAATAGTTTCATTTCTGATCCTATCGTTTAGAGAAACTTCGGGCTTTGCTCGGTATATTATATCATTTATGGCCTGCCAATTTTGTGTTACGTAATTTCAAAGGAAAAAATTATAAAGTTTGGTGGCGAACATATTTAAAAAGCCTGTTGTTAGAAATAACCAATACTTCGCGGAAGAGATAACTGTGTATATATTTCGTAATAAAAAAAGATTACTGTTACAATTTAACGGGCGAAATATTTTTTGTTTCTCCGTCGTTGCTTTTTACCGCTTCCCACCGACCTTTTGCAAAAAGTAGGTTGACAAAAGGAATTGCTCTATTTTAAAATATTTTACAACGTTAAGTAGAGCAACACTCTATTGACTGTTTTGTTTTGGAAATAATTTGTTTTTGTCGATTGTTTACTTTATACTTTTCTGTAATAATGGTTACAGTTACATTTTTTAGTATGTACAATATTTTGTACCGTTTGTATTTTTTTGGAACTTTTACTGTCAAATAACATGAAGTTACGTCTGAGTGTCCTCTAACATAGTAAATTTGTAGTGTGGGGTTTTAATGATTATCTGAGCATTTATTATTAATGTGAGTGCTGAGTAAGACTCGCCTACCTAGAAAATATAGCTTCAATACCTACTACATGATAGGAAGGTAGGCGTGCTTGTGTGTAGGGACTGATGAATTTTGAACATACACGTCTATTCAGCAAAGAACGATATATTTTCCACACTGAGCGCTCTATTTACCTTGTAACGAACGACGCGTGAAGATATTCATGATATCATAAGACTAAAATGATTATCACCACACGTGGAGATCGAGACGCGGCCGCGCGGGCGGGTGACCCTTGATGCGCAACCTTAACGAATACGAGGCAGAGCTTGATAGAGGTCGGCGGCGGGCTCTTTCAAGTCAACTTGTACACGGAGGCGCAGCGTGGCCAGATACGCCCGCGTCGGAGTCGATTTCAATGAGGCGGCTTTAACACATACGTCATTACCATACACGTTGTTATATTATAAACAGTTACTTTTTTATAATATAACACTGTTAGACAGTTTCTTTTTTATAACATAACACTGTCAAACAGCTTCTTTATTATAATTATTATTATATTGTTAAACAGTTTCTTTTTCGCTGTGTGTTAAATTTTACCCATATATTATTTTTAAATTTAAACCGTAAAAGGTTTTCCGCGATTAATGTTTTTGCCAATAAAAACTTTTTCGGAACGTAGACGCGTTTGGGTTTGTTTAAAAATCATTGCAAAATGATTTATAATGTAATATTTTTTTTTATTATAAAGTGGAATGTATACCTAACATAACTTATGCATCGTGAGAGTATACTGCACTCCTCTGTCTAGCCTTGCGGACAAATTCAGAGTTGATATTATGATGTCTTGTTATGATTTTTTGAAGTTTCCAAAGTATTATCTAATTGAAAGTCGCTTAAGCGATTTAGACACGATTGGGTAGGTAGGTACTTAGCGCATTGCATTTGCATCTGGATATTAAG
>DWME01010740.1:0-10033 GCA_018244795.1 Parelbella ahira ahira
ACTTGGCCAGCGTGGCAGACTATGGCCTTAACCCTCCCAATATGAGAGGAGACCCGTATTCCAACAGTGGAATGACTATGGGTCGATTATTATTATTGATTATTATGTAAATATTTTGTTTTATGATAGTTCAGTAACATAAAGATGAACTTGATAATATTCGTTTAGAATTAACATTCTTACTCAGTAAAAAAAACAATTAAGCATTCACGCCGCGGCCATGGTGTGAGCGGACTTGACCATGAAAGACACGAGGAAAACGATACAAGGAAGAAGAATAAGATGTGGAAAAGAACTGGACCCTTCAAAGAAAACATTCCGAGAATTGTGTGTTTGCAAAATTAATTATATTTGTGTATTACAAGCACGACAATGTTTTGACACAAACGTTATCGACACAGATTAAAAAATTAAAAACACATTTTTTTTTACGGACAGTTGATAAATAAAAAGTGAAAGAAGATATCTTAACCCTTTGTCTATGGTTCGGCTGCAGAAGCAAAGCACCTATTTATCGGTTTTTGGTATGAAGAGTTGTAGATAGACACAATTTATATGACACGAAGCGTTCTGAGGTTATTAATATTATACATATATACACACCAGGTTGCCCATGGATTAGGCGAGAGCATCATGACCTATTTGGTCAAGATGGATGAGTCTGCACTGATCTTTGCTTCAATATATTTCAAATTCATTCTCAATAGTATTAGTGCACGAGAGTATGGTTTCAGGTAGTAATTCGTTGCTATCTGAGATCGGTGCACATGATTATCAGCTATAGTGAGCACGTAATATCAAAATAACGATGGCCTCCGTTTTCCATGTGTATAAAAAAATCGATTGTACCTTAACATTTGCACTAATTTAGGATATTTGAAACTTAAGAGTATACCATAGTCAAGTGCTAGGTGAATCCAAGCTACAAACAGGCAACCTTTGAATCAAAGTTGTAACCCCCATATGACATAAGTTACTGATCCTTTCAAGATATAATCTCGTATCTGTTTGCGACTTACATCCTCCTTTAACCAGAATACAAGTTTGCTAATATGTACCCTTAGATAATCAAACATGTTTCATAATTTTTTTCTTCCATTCGTCGTTCGATATTTAAATTTGGTTCTTTTTTTAAACAGTCTCTGGTTACATCTTGCAAAAAAACATTTTATTGAACTGTATTTTACCTCATATTTTAATTGTGTTTCATGTTTGTTGTGTTCATGTTTTTTTATTTGATTTTAATAATGCTTATAATATTGCGCACGTGTCAGTTATCTTTGCATTTGTCAGCTACTTAATCTTCATGATGGACAAGATCGTAATGAGCGTAGGTATGAACGAAGTGTTCCCTTAATCTCAAGATATCACTAGGAATGTTTTAAAAACCTCACTATTAACATACATTTTTAAGCAATATAATATGGTAGTTAATATGTTTATTGTCAGTTTCATTTTCGAGCATTGTGCTTTTGTTTATTTGTTTTTTATAGGTTAAGTCCATGGTTTTTTATACACAGACTGAAACTGTTCAATGATTCTTAAAAAATTATTACTGTCCGTGTAACTTAAATCGTTTTCATGTTCATTTTGAATATTTTTTTCACTAATTATTGTTACTATTCCTAAGAAGTATTCAAACCAAGAGTAGCAAATGAGCAGATTGCAGTCATAAGGGGCCTCTACTACGTATAGACATGTTAAATCAACCTCAAATACGACTGCACAACTAAGACTGTTATTGTCAGTTACGTTAAAGAGTATAAGTTATCAGTAAGATTACTACTATAAACTACGGACAGGACTACTGAAACATGGGTGGTTATTCTCAAGAGCCCGGTTAGTACACGCTGATAAAGTGCAGTAAGTCACAGTTAGGTTTTTTCCGACTGGCTAGTCAAAAGCGTTTCTACTTTTAAGGACAAAGCTGGTAGCCTCTGGTACACACATGGCCGGCAATCACACCCTACAAACCGAAGTACAAATTGTTGTAGAAATAATTCCACAGTAGAAATGTCTATAGCAGTGGTACTTATCCTGGCGTCGTACGTGTTCTAACACATTCTATCACGTTCTTTCTTCTAAATATAATACATGTTTTACCAAGTGATAGATATATACATAAATATGTATGTTCATAATCCTTACCATTCCGATGTTTTTTTTTAAAACATGACATATCTATTTTTGCTTAGATTATTTTGATTTCACCTTATGTTTTTTAAATAAAAATAATTATATCTTGAGACATCTCTACGCATGGCTATCTGATCACAAAATATGTCCCTAGATTGTTCGTGCTAGATTAACCAAACTGATAACTATATAGGCACATATATCGATATTAATACATTTTATTAATATATAGATACTTTTCTACATAGAATACACTTTAAATAATATATATGATTGTCATTCTTCTAAAGGCACTCAGTTAATAATATTTGCGTCTATACAAACAATTTTACGTTCGTTAACAACGTGTTTTAACTAATGTCTATATCTCTCTGTTTGAGTTAGTGCCATCGTTATCATTTAACTATTTGGTCGTGTGACGCCCTTCAGATAAGATACTGGTATGCAAGAAGCGAATTCTGATTTTCTGCGTAATACTTTACAAGAAATTATCTACTGTCAACATATGTACTGGCTCAACTCAAGTGTTCTTTCGGGATAGGGTGACTTGTTTCATACCTAAGGTTCATCGTGAGTTGCAGCCAATCGCAGCTATGACTCGCCGGATTTAGAAAGAAAATCTTGGTTAGGTTCGAAACTAATTGGGATATTTCGAAAGAACGTACATTAATTATCCAAGCACAATTTAACCATGATGACTGTTAGTGACATAAAGTGATGAATAGAATCCATAATAGACAATGCAGTGTTTATAGAAACTACAATATTGAGATAAAACACAAATATAGTGTTATTGGAAGTTGTAATTGAATTTTCTCGTGTATCAATGAAATTCGTACTTCCTTTCGATTTGCATATATAGCAATTCAACTGCAGCTTTAGTCGTGCTTCAGCGCGCAGTCGAGCCTTGGACTGATATATAAGTTTCATCTAATAGAGCCACGTACGGGAATATAAAGTGCAAATCTATATCAAAATTAAGTCTCAATTTTACCCGATATCAGATACAGTTTAGGATGGATTGACAGCCTCATTTTAGACTTCGGCCTATCAGTGCAAAGATCTGTAGTTCTATTTCTGACACGCTGTTTAAGTATATAAAGTTACGTGCGTTTTAATATTAAATATCGCTTGTAGCAGCGAAAGGGAAGCATCACTTGTACGTTTACAAGTTTATAGGTTTTCCGCGATGTTACAAGTCTATCAGTAATTACATGACCAGCGAAGAAATGTGACCTTGGCTCCTTATGCTAAATGGAAACCGACATCTGAAAATGAAACGATAAAAGGGCTGGTGATGTGGCATAATGTTGCGAGGGACAAACCTAATTTTGGCAGATCAAAGTTATGTAGAACATATAAAACTATTTTTAATTATTTGGCGCCATAATTAGACGTCATAGGGTTACAAGAGGTATACTTAGGTAGCCATACCATAAGACCTGTATTAATAATACAGGGGTTTGTATTATAAATACCTACATGCGAATACTTTAGCCAATAATTTATTTTTGTTTTTTAGGACAAACTAATACAGCTTTTATACAGGTCAGTTTTAAAACTGTGTAAAGCAAAACGAAAATATCTTATTTTTAATTTGTAATTAACGGGATTATAGCAATGTTTTTTAACTTAAGTATTTAATTTTGTACAGATATTTTTATTTACTACTTAGAAACAAAAATAAACTGAATCCATACAATATATATTAAGAGAGTTAATATTAAAGCCCAGCAGATGGAAGTTGATGGGTTGTACATACGAGTAGCTCACGATTAGGTAGGTACACATAAGTACTTTATTTAGAATTTTGTATTTATATAGATCCGTAGAAATTCGAACATCACTTGGCATTTTAACTAGCTCTGTTAGTAGCTCGGAGCTGTAGCTCAGTTTTACGTTTTTTTCGTATCTGCTAGCTTTACTGGGTCTTTGTTATCTGAATCGACGCTACATAATATTGTGAGCTCAGTCTTATACAAAGGAAACTGTGACGTCACATCTCAATACAGACATTTGTTCTGTTCTGTCGCAATTGTTACATTGTCTACATTTCTATAAACATAATTAGTGTATTAATATAAACTAGCGATCTAGCACTGGTCGATTTTCGACCATATTTGATTAAGTTTAAAGTTCGAACGTGTTTGAGGTTCTAACTTTAAAAAGTAAAGGTCTTTTAAATTAAATTACTCAGTGTTGCTGTTTGATCACAGACTATGTGTTTGACATAGCTAATAACGCTAGCGATGTTTTATTTAATGTATGTAACACATTGTATACAAATGTTAGCGTTCTACCTTCTTTTGCGTACCTATTAACTGTACGAATTCTGATATTTCTCTGTGCGCGCAATAAGTATTTCTAATAAAAGGGTAGGTACAAAGATAATTTTTCATCTTCACGTATAGCTGGCCATTGTCGTATATTTTACGGTTAACATACTTATATAGAGTTTTAAAACCTCTTAATTTTGAATATAAATATTATTTCAACGCGTTTGGGCGTTGAATATTAAGCAACTGCACGCATAAAATAGTGTGCATAAAATTACTGTTAATAATTAATTTATAAATTATCAATGTTTTTTAAAATAAACCTCGTTTAACAGTCATAATAATTATGTTTATAACAATAATATTGTTTTTTCATTTGAGGAAGTATGCCAGTGGTAAACAACGATATTCTGCTTAAATATCTTCTCCTGACCTCTGTATAAAAATATTTAAAGGTCAATTATACCAACATTACAATAAGAAAACACAAAAACTTGTTCATGGCGTCGTGATCGCTTTAAAACTGGATTCGACCCGTCACACGGCCGTGATAATAGAAATTCCATTAACCGATAAGGCACCTCCATGTGCTTTTGTTTCTTCTCTTGGAATAGATAAAAACCGTAGTTTATAACAACTAACTGCTTTTTGAATGTGTACGTGTGCACATATTTGTTTATACATTTGTAGATACAACCCGTGCGCAATAACTTGACACCAGCGGGCTGTATATTTGTATTCGTTTCAAAGACTGAATGTCGCGCTATTTCAATTTAAGCAGAGTTATACTTTCATAAACAATCTCTTTGACTATATTAAATTATCACATAATAGATGTTTTTGCGCAGTGTACAAATACGCCACTGTGACGTTATCACGCAGGTGTCAAGTCGTCGCGCACGGGTTGCAATGGAAAATCTCGTTCTATGACACGCCCGTTAACAATAGCATTGGGATTTATTTCACTGTATGTCGAACAATTGTTAATGTTGAATTTCAGGGACCATTTAATTTATCGCGTCCATTACCTACATATATTACAACGCTTTATATTACATTTGCAACGACTACTTACTATTAATATATTGTAATTTTCCACAATGCAACCTTAGTTTTAGTTACAATAAACTAAATATCACTTGTCAATCTTCTTTTGCGTTTATTAATACAAAAATAGTTGTTTTATTAATTGTCTATTTAATACCAACAATTATATTTGACCAAAAAATAAAAATACATTAAAATGAAACAAACGTAACATCACGCCGGTTATCAACGAAAAGGTTGACACTGGAGTACAGTACATTTCCTCATTTCACGAGTTATATCTCTCACCATGAAATAGGAGGTGATCCTATTACCATACACCAGGCAAAAATATAAAGTAGACACATTATTCAGAAAAGAATACGGGATATTATTTATTCCGCGCCATTACATAAAAATCAATATTCGACACACAAGCGATACTGTTTATAAAGCGTTGTAATATTCCATTAAATTTTATTCTCAGAATTCGGTTGAGATTTAACCATGTCTAATTACCTAATTCACGTAATTACCTGTTTAATCACGTCTCGGTAAAAGAAGCGTAGGTCGCCTCTCTACCAGGTAGTCTGACGACCTAAAGACAGCGGGAAGCTGCTGGATTCGGAAGGCCCAAGACCGGATGGAATAGCGCCGATTAGGGGAGGCCTATGTCCGGACATCAAGAGGTGGACGATAATGATGATGATGATGAATTACCAACTTATCTAATTACTTTAAGATCCAATTTAAATATAATTCAGTTTACTCGGAAATACATACATTGTATTTAATTAAATATATGTTTAGTAAAAGGTTTGAAAATCATTTTGATCCTTTTTATTTTCCTACTAAAAGATAAAAAGAGCATCCTAAGAAAATGCTATTATACAAATGATCACTATTTTAAATATATTTCAATTTATTCATAGACAATTTACGAAATTTGAAAGGAAACCCTGTATAACAACAGTAATGCTGTAAAATCACACTTACAAAGGACGTTTTAAACCGATTTTTATCAATAGAACTATTGTTTTAAATTTCAAACAAAAGCGTTTGACATATATATGGCAGTACATCTCATACTAATTTCAAGGTTTTTCCTGTCGTCGCGTACCATAGATGTTATGCCCAGCAATGAATTTATGGTCAATGTATAATTCGTGGAAGACTCCTTTGCACCAATGGCAACAATCAGAACTTTCCACTGATTTTAAAACCATTTTTCAAAATTGATTACGTGATACATTGATTACTTACCTAATACATTTTGATGGAAAAACTGTTTTAATTTTCATAATTGATATTATGTTCATTTATAAAGTGATATCCTAACAGTCATAAACAATCTGATTTCGTCATTTTCTTTGTAATTAGATACATATTTTATATTATCTTGCGATTCTTTATAGGTATGTGCCAATTTCCCAAAGCCAAACAAGTCCATAATATCCAGGATTTACAGTTGGACCTGTAGGTCTTAATAATTTTGACAATTTGATATTAAATCCTATACAAAAAAAAAATTCTACCCTGGAAACAAATAGTATGTTGGCAAGGTACAAACATACCTAAAGCATAACTAATTTATTGTCTATCAAGGTTATAATCTAGGCGAACTCCGTGTAGGTATAACTGTTTGTACGATGATGTAATAAAAGCGGATGATGCCAAAGACTTTAATTCAATCATCTGCAATCAACTCCATCAAGCTGATAAAGTTATTCTGCCGTAGTTAGAGGTTTTACTCGTTTTTTTTTTATTTCCGGCGTTCGAATTACGAATTTTTATTACTCGTTCCTTACTTAGTGTTTTGCCATGATTTTTAAATAAATTATACAATATACAAGTGCTTTAACATATTTTGTTTTAAATTGATATTGAATTTCATAAGAAAATAAAATATTTAGTATAGAACACATGTTTCGATATTAAAATGCCTATTCTTATATGTATGTCTATAAATATGACTAATGACGGCCTCATTGATCGAGTGGTTGCAAGCGCGAATGCCGATCGAAAACTCCTAGGTTCAATTCCCGGGTCGGGTGGTACTGAATTTTTTAATTTAGAATTTCTAGTACTGACTCGGACTCTGGAATCGAGCCCGATGTATGGCAATAGGCTTACCACCTATTCCATGGCACTTAAACGTAACTGGTGAAACGTAGGATTGTACTACACTCACCTACCCCTTCGGGGATTACAGGCGTGATGTTACGTTTTATATGTCTATAAATACTTTCAAGAATATCTTGACCAAAGAGCTCAGATACTGGCTGATGGGGGTCAAAAGCTTAAAAAGCCAGTGTGCCTGTACATAGATAGTGAAAAATGTCTAAAAAGCACGCCAAATTTGTAAGGACAGAGATATTTAGCACTCAGTCCTCCCTGCCTACACCGTAAGGAACCTGAAACGATGATATACAATTATATGTTTTGCTAAGCCTTAAAAGATATTCTTAATGTATAATAACATGTAAGGTTAATAATATTAGTTCTCTTTTTAAACATCTTTAAAAAACGTGGTGTAAGTTCTCTCAAGACAGGAAATAAAACTTGTTCTTCATAATACACTTACATGCCTAATATTGTATATATGGTTTACGCAGTGCCGGACCAGTCAGGACCGACGGAACTTGTTTAGCACTTGAATTACATACACACGGTAAATAAAATACCCTGCACGTTTCCAAGGTACAAAAAGAGCTTCAACGGTTATTATAGTACCGTACCAAAAAATAACAATAAACACACTTTTTCTCACACAGAAACGGGTCTTACTGTTCAATAAAGGGTGCTATATTCGATACAAATCAGAAGAGTGACTTTAGACAGATAGATCCGATGACATGTCTGTAGTGTTCTCTAGGAGTGATTTAAATCTATTATGTTAATAAAACCATAATACATTCGTACCTACATGATACAAATTTATGAATAGTCCAACTTTTTTAAACTATTTCTCTTTCTTTAAAAAAATTCCAGCACCGACACGCCTCAATAATCAATTTTAGCAATTGAGGATGTTCATTACTGATAAAAAGGAATTACGAGAACTCATTACCACATAATGATTGAAACCCTATCGCTGTAATATAAATAACAGTACTCGCAAACAAAATACAAAATCAATATTTAAATTCATCGATACAGCTATATTTTTTGTCGAGGAAACAAATGGCCCGAGATGCGTGTTACCGCCAAAGAGAAAATCCTTTCTAGAATGTACTTAATGTCCAATAAAAATCAGCAGTAGGAAGTTTCGTGGATATCAAATTTAACAATCGAGTAATTACGACATGTGCTTTCGTGAGAAAATTTACAAAACGAAAGAGTGCAAGAAGTTATTACCCGTTAGATTGTCGAGTAGTATTTAGAATATAAGATCGTGTGAGAAACGTCTCAAGCTCCGGCCGTCATATAATAGATCTAGACAATGCAAGCTTCTCACAACACTGAACACCATTAGTACGACTACAAAAATGCTTTAAAACACTGTATTTTGCATACATATAGAAAATTAATTTAGTTTAAGAACACCTACACAAACGTTCGACGTTTTAATTATATAGATTTATGTCTCTTTCTGAGAGAAGTTGTATCTAATATTTTTTGGAGATATGACAAAAATTCAACACTTGGATAAACATTACAAGCTCCAAATCTATGAGCGAAATGAAAATTCACGAAATCCACACACACAGTCTTTTCCGTTCCACTGCTGGACATAAGCCTTTCCCAGGGTGCGCCAGATTTTCCTTTTTCTTTCCGAAAGAAAACCCGTGCTAAACTGTGAAACAATAACAGTTGTCGATGATGATGACAAAGTAACATTATTGTATTCTAGAAACTTCTCCGAAGAAAGAACCTTAAAATGAACAATATACAAAAACACTGCCCGTCTCTAAAGCAAAAATACACTACTATTATCTGTTACATGTCGAGAAAAATCTGAGTAGTCAAACAGTTACATGAACATTTGAAATTCCGTGTACGGGTTATGGGAATAATATTTGTATTTTCACGCAAATCTACCATAGCATTGATTAATTTGATTGTGTGGAACTGAGCAAAGAATTGTCTACGTGGTTGTGTGAACTACTGACCGCAAACGTCTAGAAGTATATAGGTTGGGTTACTGTGTCAAATTCTATAAGAATTCTTTATCACGCCATCGTTCCCAAGAATCCAATTAAGTGCTTTTATTTAAATTATTCTCGAATACTTAAGTGTAACTACAGTTCGTTTAGTAGAGCGGACTTAAGAGGGCCTCATCTAATTTTTCAGTTGCCGCCATTTCAAAGCATCTTTTATGTTTTTGTCGAGTCTTTGCGATTTCGGAAAATAAACAAAGATTTAATAGTCGAGTTACATAAGTATAAATTATTTTAATAGAATTTTCTAGTGACTGTAGTCACATATTAAAAGCCCTTGATTCACTTAATTTAATTCACGTAACAAATCTATACTTATAATAAATCTGTAGAGAGGTCAATTCTGTACATGAAATATATTTCCAAAATAACTATGGGGGGGTGATTAGGGATCGACACTGATGCCAAAAATGCAATCAGTAAAATTTTTGTGTG
>DWME01010741.1:0-10033 GCA_018244795.1 Parelbella ahira ahira
GTTAACTACTTTTTGTCCATTGTATTACTTAGGCTTTAAAACCACTATTGCAGAAAAACAATTTAACACTAATTCAAAACCAATAAATGTCTTATGTGTTAGTAAAGACAGACAGTATGACACATAGTTTAGACATGCGTTATCGGTTTACGTCTTATTAGCGGTAAGCGCGGTCTCCAAGCCGATAAGTGTACCATCAGGGGAATGGAAATGACCATCAATTTGCGTCGATTGGCTAAGGAAATCATTGGAATACCGAACTCGGTCGGCTGGCAATTAGCCATAGATAATTGAGGTACGTGACATTTACAATGGGTCGTGTGTTCACACGGCTTTCTCGACTCATTACTCTCCACAGGACGTGGTGTCGCGACGGGACGCGGCAATCAGGGCCGACGGCCACTTTATAGTAAATTGGTGTAGGAAATGCGAAATGTCATGTAGTTTACACCTAATAATACACATGGTAAAGATAAAACTACATGGCGGTTAAATAGATTGCAAAACTATATTACAAATACTGTCCCTTGAATAAACGATTAAGTTTAAAAGGTTGTTAATTTTTATTAATTTTTGGTAAATCGTGATGTAAATCCAAATAATTATCTATGTATTTTAATTCAGTGCAGGTTACCCTTTTCATTTAAGTGAAACTCACTTTGACCAATTTGTAGTAAATATAACGTTATGTCAGAAGTTACTCATTGGACAATTAACGTGTCTACATTATTGAGCGTAAAATATTACGTAGATACAATATGAAAGAGCATGGGGAATCTTTATTAACATTGTGGGGTAATAATATGAGATTTGTGCCTAGCCTATTTTCTTCCATATTTAGTTCTTGATGAACGTCAGCCCTAACGTTGGACTGCATCTTTGTTTACGACAACACAATGGTTTTCTCATTTGGTACGGCGCCAGTACACAAAGTATAGGGTAGAGTAGGTCATGGTTTCGAGCGACCTATGCTTGCGATGATTCATGTTCGGACGCAACATTGTTAATAGAACAGCTCTACTAAACTTTGCTAAATATTACAGCAATATAAACATCGTTATTAGTTGATAAGAAAATCATATTATTCAATGAGTATGGTTTCGCCATGCCTAAGTTGGATGGTGTGGCTGATTATGGTCCTAAGCCTTTCTAAGAGTAAAGTTGACTATGAACTTATTAAAATGATGATGATTATTATGATAGAGAGATAAGGGCACCTGGGAGTGGTTTTGGACATTATATTTGTATAATCAAACAATTGGGAGCATAAAGTGTGCGCATTTAATATGTTTTCGAAGTATATTTTATTATGGATTTTAAACAAGCGTTTTGGTCTTATTATTTTTTGTGTATACACGTTCGCTTATTATGCAAAAAGTGATGGACCGACCCAAAAGAAAGTATGGCGATAACTTAATCAAGGGATTTACCTAAAATATATTTTAAGACTATCAATCTAATCTAATCAAAGCTAATTAGCACTAATGTTAGCAAAATGACATTCTTGACAAAATTGTACATTTAAACAATATATACAGTTGTAAAATATAAATTAAGCAATGATTATTGTTATTTGTAATTAAATTGACTGAGGAAGTGTTGACGAACAATGATAACTATTGTTCGTCAATATGTATAAAACTAATTAAACGTCTGATAAAACTAATTTAACCAAATCGTGACCTAATGATATATTAATAATAACAAAACTTACTTTTGAAACATAAAGTTACTTTACGTAGCTCACTTAGGTTAACGTTTAACTTACTTTAAAACTTACTTTACTTAACTTATTTACGTTAATCAAGGCGTGCAAATAACGGCTTGCTAATAATTAGGTTCAACTGGCCAGTAAGAATTAGTTAAGCCTCATGGATTTTAAATAGATTGACGAAATGAAAGAAGCAAACATTTAGTAACACCGTTACTAGTCATCTTCATTACTTAACTGTTATACGACTTAATAAACAGTTAAAGTTCGTATAAGGAAGGTATCAAGTTAATTTATATTACGATTTGTCTCTGAATGATCCAACCACTTAAGAAATGCATATTACAATCGGCTGGAACACAATTTTATAAGAACTAAAATCACACATTTACACACACACACACACACACACACACACAATTAAACGAACACAATTAATATCGCACCAAAAAGATTCATCTTCCAAAGAAAATCGAACTAGCAGGAATGCCGATAAAACATCTTAGAAGTAAAGCATCTGATTAATTATTTTCTGACACGTTATAAATTTCTCAACCGTGGCCTTGCCAGAAAACTATTAAGTGCCTTAGACGTGATTTATTGCTCTATGTCACAACCTTAGGTAGACTATGACGTATACTTTTATGAACTAATGAGGAAGAAGGACTGATTAAACGTACACTTAGCGTCTTAAAGTAGCTGTATCGTTTAATTTAGAATGCTTGTCGCGAATATACTGTCTCCGGCTCACTTTTCTTATAAGTTTACCAATTTTACACGTGTAAGAAAGCAAACGTAATGTAAGATAATGTGAAAGCATTCAATGGTAAGTCACTTGTAAGTAAATACATATAAGCAAAAACAAATGAACAGATACTTTAATGGAAAAAGTAACACGAAATAATCACACAATTTTAATTAAATCAGATAAGGGAATACAAAATATGAAAATTCAAATATGTTAATAAATGTAACAACAGATGCTTCACAATTTGGTTGTTACCACTATACATCTGTTGGATCATAATAACGTTTTAAAATACTAGAAGAAAGACAGTGCTATTCCGGTTTTCATTAGAAAAACATAATTTTTCTTACCTATTTACGTAGTTCCCTAAAATATACCTACATATCAACTTCAACGCAATTAATTAAAATTAGACCTTTGCACCATAGAAATAAGATACAATATTTAATAACAAAGTTGTACAAAAAGGAATACGCAAGACTGAACACGAGCATTGTGTTTGCCTGTACTTAATCGCTTATTGTTTAGCCGTTGCTACCAAAAGCCATTACGATCTGTCACTTCCACTCGAGCACACCTTAATCCAATCACGCGAGAAGCATAAAGAATGGTAATTAGACGACTAATGTTCTACTAATCAATCATTATTCTCTTTCTAACTAGACGTCATTTTGGCTAAAGAGGTTCAATTCTTCTTCATTTCCCCGCCCATGCTTATTTTATTGTTAAGAGATTAGGCTTCCGTCTTTGAGTTTGCTCTTTGTATTGTCTTATTGTACATTGTTTCATTGGGTTTTTTATATAATTAGTAGAGTGCTTGCTACACTCTCTATAAAAAGAAAAGCAAGAAAACAGAGAATGTGCAGATAGCGTGCGGGCAACTCCAGTATATACTAGCTAATTATGTATAATTAAACTTATACAAATTATTGAAACATAATTATACAAAGTTATGAAAACTATTCCTATATAGCTCCCAGACCTGCTACCTTATTTTTTATCATATCATCGCGCGAAGTCCTTTATAGGGTAGGCACAGAGCAATGAACATCAAATACCCGTATCTTTATAGAATAATTTTTGCTCTGAATTTTATTTACATTTTATACAGCACTCCATTCCTGTTGTTGCTTATAAATAAACATTTTCATTCCTTGTTAACATACAAATTGTGCATTATAACTGAATATATCTACTCGGCACATCCATATAGTAGCAGTCACGTGACTAACAAACGAAGTGTCGATTCTACGAGGCGTGCTGCGGTGGCTTTTTACGCGGGCGCGCGATCCAGTTGCGTGCGCGTGCGATATGCGGGCTATGTGTGCCGGCGGACGCGCGCGCGCCGCCCAACTGGAGCGGACACGGCTCGTGGCAAGCGGAGATCAGTCGGATCGCGTTGAGCGGGAAATTGTCTGCGTTTCAGTCTTGTATCGGTTATGTTAAGAATTTTCAGAAGATTGTCGTCTACGTTTCATTCTTGTATCGGGTATTATAAAGCAAATCTTTGCCGAGTGTCAGCAATGTCAGAACTTTAGAGCTAATGAAAAACAGTATGTATGTATAATAAATATTTTTTATATGCAACTATCTAGGTTATCAGCCGTGTAATTATCATAACTCCAAGTCGCTTGGTGCTAGCCGTGTGTGGAGTTGTTGTGACTTTTATTCAGTCAGTATTGGGACCTTTGTAATTTTATTATACTGTTGGTGAATAATTTTCCCATACTTCCTATACATTTCATATGTAAGTAGGATGTATAGTATGTAGTATGCGATTTCTTTCTGCCTTTGAAAATTCAAATAGTCATAAAATAATAATTTAACATTTCCTGATTGTTTGCGATACATTAAAATTTGTTCTTCATCTAATACAAGGTAATAATTAGACGCATCTAATTAATATCAAACAGTACAATAAAAAACGAACCCACATGTAAGTATGTAAACTTCAGCGTACGTTCGCGCGATATCACCTTACCGCTCTTCGTGTGCTATGGTCTGCGACTAGACGAGAAAGTCAGAACGCGTCAAGATAGATCAGGGAACAAACGGTACCTCGCTCGTTGGTTCGATGTCGACCTCGCCAAGGACGGCAACGATTCTTGTTACTCAACGGTGTAATGGCTTTTTGTGATATACGGAGATGAATGGAATGCGTTTTCGGAACCGTCGCTTCGTGGCCGATTGTTTCGGAAGCGTGTGTCTAGAACTAGTTTGACAGCGAGTGTTACTTGTTACCTTTCTTGTTGATTTTTTTCTCTTCGACTCGATGATCGATGGACTGGCCGCATATCATTAACATCTCTTGTCTTACGATACGAATGAGATAAGAAATTCTAAAACGAACATTGATCTTTATCAATGATTTAAATATATTTATCTGTGGCCAATAAAATGTTAATACGTCAGCCATACAAAGTTCGCAATGGAATACGTAAAACTAGATCGGTATGTAAATTATGACATGACAGTAATGTTATTGTTAATGTAATCGTAATGGGATTGATCAATTTATATTGACTTTTCACAAGTCATTTTTATACTACAAATTTATGAATAAAGATTGAGATGGATAACATGTAGGAATTAAGACAAAGACAGATAAAGATCGTATTATTTAAAAAAAAAATCATCATGAAAGGGGCATTGGGGCAAATAGGCGATAAATAATTATGGAACACCGTAACATAGTGTTTTTCATATATAGTACAAACTATTGCAAAAAAATGTTATAAAATTATGTTTATATCACAGTGACAAGGGTGATATGGCAGACAGATAAAACGGAGTTCTTGTATTAATTAATGTCTTTCCAGGTCAAATTATTGTTCTCTGTATAAATCTGCTATTCACTACTCAGCCACCAGAACAGCTAAAGCGAGAAAGCTCATAACTTAGACTTTATTTCAGGCCAGTTATTTCGTCTAGTTAAAATACAGTGACTGTACTGTTCTGCAAAATGTAACATCCACAGGTCATTGCTTCGCAAAGAGATAAGAAGTGGCGCAGACTGGATACTTTATGAAGCGGTTATTTTTTATGGCGATTCTTGTGTGTGTTTTTACCATGTCACTCGCTATCAGTGTTTCGAACTTAAGTGTGGGATGTGTTACTATCTACTACTAAAGAAAATCGCTGTGATACATCCCCGATGAAAAATGATACATGGGCGTAGTTTTCTCAACAATGTAAAAGAGTACGAGATACCTATAGATGTTATTTATCAAATATTGATTATTTAAAAAGCTTGATTTGTTTTTACTTGGGATTACTTAAAGGTATGTTTGGAATAGGCGTTCAATTTTAAAAAAAACCTCTCGACTGGCAATAAGGGCGATCTGTAGTAAATTTCAAGTAAGAATTTGGCCATTAAATATTACCAAGACAATCGTAAAATGCTGCGTTTTTGCGACATATAGTAGCAAATCTGCACCGTACCGAATACATCCTTCTAAAATGAGGTTGAGTGATAAAAAACCAGTAAATGAAGACGCTATTTCAGCATCATAACGCAAAGTCATTCAGCGCGAGCGCCGTGCGAGATGCAACTCTTGTTTTTATAATTCGAAACTTGTAGAGCGAAATAAATGAACGCTGCGCTTAAACGAGCCGCCGTTTTAATATCAAATCGACTCTACCGATTATTAGATCAATGTGTTATGTTATAATTATTTAATTACTACACACATAGATCTCCAAGACGGACCTATGTACGTGTATAAGTTAGTGATGAATATAGAATAGTGATAGAGCAATCATTGTTTTTATGTAAGGGACTTAGTATAACGATAAAAACGTCTAAGTACTTGTACTTGACTGTCCTAGTGGTACAAGGGTTAAAAATACTGACTGTTGAACTAGCGATGTACATTCGATTCTCATCAGTACATATATTTGTAATTAGTAAACGTTTTCAGTCTGTGTCGGGGTTGTAAAGTTATCTATGTGAGAGTGTAATTACAAATTAATACAAGAAGTTTATCAGCGGTCTAGTTAGCATGTACGTCCTGCCTCGTTTGTGATAAGACGGCCGTGTGACTTGTCCATATATCATTATCATTTTAATATTAATGTTTAGATTTTTTTACGACACTAGAGAACGCAAATATCTTCTCATATCTGAACTAAGCTTGGAGCCTGCTCAACCACGCTGCTCCAGTGTTGATAATATGGTAAATAAGCACAAGTTTCTTACTGTTTCATGTATAGATAATTCAATGTCAACCCTAACCTTCCAACCGAGGAGACCCAAAGCAACCTATTGACCCAATGACCCCAGTTTCTAAGACTCTTGTTTACAAACAGTCAACACTCAAATCGTGCCCGCTCCAATAGCGCTTACAACTATCGTAAATAAGTATAGGAACCACGAAACAAAATTTTATACGTGTTTACATGGACAAGCAATCTAATATAGACAATCATTAGGTATGGTTTATATGTCGTCGCCCTTCCGCCTACTTAATCAGTTTTTAAGTAGTAAAATTTCATATATTTAACATACGAGTTTGACATTTGTACTATGCCATATGAGGTATGATTTGAACTATTGCGCATGTTTTCATATATACATACGCACCGGCTTAACTCATGTGTCTTTCGGGATAGCCCGACAAGTTTTGAATCTATACGAGATCCTTTTTCATAAGCTCCCGCAGCGAGATCACGGCATAAATATATATCCGCATTAAACCAATTATGAAATTACGATATGTACTTACATTTACTAAAGCAAAAATTATCCACACAAAAGTCGTCCGTGATATCTGTGACGTGACATGAGTCGCCATGTTGGACCTGAAACAAAAAAAAAAATATTTTATGGCTTATGTAGTAATCGTACATGTTAGTACATTGTTACATTTCGAATATAACAAATTCCAATTAATGTTTAGAAATACTTATATATCTATCACAATTTCACAAAATTGATGATTAAGACCAATAATTACACACTTATATTCATCATAATTATATAGTACAATTTTTATGACAATTTTTTTACAAGGCGAATAGAATATATTAGAACCATATACGGAAACCGAGGCCAATTTACAACATCTGTTGTTATTCTGTTTACGTAGACACTTATCAGGCCTATTTTGTGTGTGTTATTATCAAATAACACTGTACACAGTAAAGTATATCTATTTCAGTGCGTCAGTGCTAAACGTAGACAAATAAATTTGAGTTCCAATATTCACATCTGTATCTAAACTTATTATAACGTTATTTTTTTGTTGGAGTAAAGAGGCTTCAATCTTGTGATTTAGAGAAAAGCTCGTCAATTTTGAGAAATTATGAGATATGGCACGGAACATTAGCAAATTGGGATACTATTTCCTTAGCCTTAAATCACAAGTTCCCATATTATCACCCTTACATGTTGAGGAGCAGAAGGATTTCATTTTTAGATATGTATTCAATTTTACCCGAGTGTATTATTATTTTATTTTTAGATTATTATTTTATTTTATTTATTATTATTCTATTTTTTTTATTCAAATTCACCCGAGTGTATGGCGTGTTTTGACGTTTAGATATAAACCACAACATAGGAACACCTAGACTAATTCTTGAGCGTAGTGTTTTGAGATTTTTTATTTCCTTGCAATATTTGCAGTTGTCTGTATATCTGTATGTCTGATGATGATGTAGTACTATTTATGCCATGTGTTTGACGAGCTTGCAATGACCTGTTAAGGAAATTAACCTCATGCAGATATTAGTTTAAATGGGTTTTAGTAGCTCGTTAAAATTGCTTAACATTACACGTTATTATAACAAAAAGTGACTAACAATCGATGGGGTAGAAAGGTCAACGAGTGGCGGTCACGTCTCGGTAAAAGGATCGTAGGTCGCCCTCCTACCAAGTGGTCTGACGAGATTAAGAAGACAGCGGGAAGCTGCTGCATTCGAAAGGCAACCGGAAGGAGTGGCGCCGATTACGGGAGGCCCATGTGCAGCAGTGGACGTACAGAGGCGTTGTTGATAATGATTATAAAAACAGGGTTACAGTTTGTAATACAGACAAATCTAACAAAACAATCGATAATCTCCTTAGGTATGTATATTTACTTTCTCTACTCTAGTCAAAGCTACGCTATGTAGATATCTGAAGAGTTGGACGAACTTAACAGTTCTCCCGACCATAAACTGGACAGCACATGCACGCTCAAGTGGATGTACAATAACTTTATGACCCCGGGGTAATAAAGTGTGAAACAAAAAGCTACAACTCAAAAACATGGAGATTATCTTACGGTGACAACGTGACATTGACCGTGATCGTTTTCACCGAGAAAGCACTGAGCGGCGCCAAGCGAGCTCCAGGGTTGCTGGTAGTTGGATCATTTAACTAGGACATATCAATGCTCGATATACACTTTTATTAATAAATCATTTTTTCAATTTTTTTCTACTTAACTTTCTAACTTAGATTTTCTTGTACAAATTTTTAGTAACGACTCGAAGCCTGGATTTGTGCTCGGTGCATGGTAATAGAATCACCACCAACTCCACCGTGGGATGTAAACGTAACTGGTGTTTGGTGGGAGTGTATTACACTCCTGTACTCTTTTGGAGATTACAGCCGTAATTTTATATTTTTTTTATTTATTCTTAAATAGCACATTAAAGTAAAAGATACAAATGCTTACTTATCATAATGGTTAAAATCAACCCTGGGTGAGGAAGGCAATATATGGCAGGCGCTTACTTCTTAGTGATAATGAAATACATAATATTATAAACACTGACATAATTATTCCTAAAAGGCTTCATCAGAATATTTTATTACATGTTCCATAATTGTTTTCTCAAACGTTAACCAACATTAGTGAAAGTGTCCATATACAAAATGAAATATAAAATATGCATAAGCAAATGACTAGGCCTAACAAATAAAACATCTTGACAGCCAGCGGGGCTGGAGCGGTCTTCGTCTGCGTATCGAATAAAACGAGAACAGGTGACAGCCCTAGCTAGCTAGATCTGGTTATTTATTTTAATATTTTCACTTATGTAAATTTTGTTAACTGTCCGGCTGGAGTAAACTATGCGGCGTCCGGTTATCTGTTACGTATCGCTTCGTATGAAAGTTCACACATTCCATAGGCTTTAACTCTTTATAATACCTGGATGGAACAGCCATAAACGTAAGCGTACTTATAGAGCGGTGTGTTATTACTTCTAGTACATAAAATTATTATTTTTATCTATGAAAAGATTAAAACTACGTACATTAATTTTTCTTTTTTATATTTAGTGATAGTTATCATTTAATAGCAATCCTTATCGTCGATCCTTAATATCGTCAGAGGCCTCGAGATCGGGTTAAAAACATCAAAAAGATGGTGTGATATGGGTTAGTGACCACCTCCAAGGTTTCACCACCAATCCGCATGAGAAGCAGCGTGGTGGATTTTGTGTCTACCTTTATGCTGATGCAACCGCTGATGTGACCACCAATGATACGTAAAAGATTGTAGGTATGTTCAATAAAGTTATTTACTTTATCATAATCATATCGTCAGCCACTAGATGTCCACTGCTGGACATAGGCCTCCCCT
>DWME01010742.1:0-10031 GCA_018244795.1 Parelbella ahira ahira
GCCTGTGTCCAGCAGTGGACATCAAGAGGCTGACGATGGAGATGATGATGATGATTGAGTGTGTAACATAAGAGGCGGATGAAAGCGCAAAACTATACAGTAGACGAGACGTAAAGAGAATGCATACACACTTTGCAAAAATTTATTTGTTGTATTAACTATTTGGGCTTTAATGGGTAACAAAGACAATAATTATACTATCTATTAAAGAAAATCGTCATCATCCGTTTTATTCCACTGTCGGACACTGGCCATTTGCATGTTTACAGACTTCCCACGTATTGCAACATTATGAAGAACTATACAGACATACATATATTACAGATGTTCACATATTTTTATAAAACTTGAATAAAATCAACTCATAATCACCTGTATTATTTATTGCTTTTTCTATACGCAAATGTGTATATATAATCAATAGATTTCGAAAAAAAAAACACCTTTCCTTGCGTAATATTATTAAAAACCGCAGAATAGATGTAATTAAATGCGACGCTAATAATACCTGTGTTACAGTCGCTTGGCTATATCTCCACAATTATACACAGTTCCCACAGGCATTTTTACACTTTTGCTGTATAAATCAACACTGGCTAATTATACCTTTTGGTTTGTATAAAGATATAACCTGTTGTCATAAATCGTTTATTTACATTCACATGTCAAACAAAGAAGCAACCGTTCGTTCGTTTCGTTGTCGTTCATTCTTCTAACGTCAGCTTCTAAGCCTACTTGTAGTTTTGATCATTTCTTCGATTAAACGCATAAAAATATTATATATAGAGTAGGGACGACATACGGCTGCCTGTAAGCGGCAACGTCCGACGCGCGACGGTTAAAAAGAGAGGAACGATCGCGATACCCCATCTCTATCTCTCCCTATCTCACTACTGACGCATGACTCACGTAGCGCTATCTGTGCGTGAGTAGAAAGAGATAGATAGATAGGTAGCCTCATTTGCTTTCTCTTTTTTTCTATGGACATATTTTAGGCTGGCTCCCCTACTCTATAATATCTGTATGATCAAATGCAATAATGGTTTGTCTGCAATTAAAAACAGAAATGACAATGACATTCGTTCAAAATTGTTGCCAGGTGCCAGTAAATCGATATCGATAGAAGATAGTTAAATTTTTAATTACAAATTATTAATTATGAAATCGATCTAATAAATCAATAATCTATGCTTTACCATTAGACATTTATGATGTGATTAGTAGTAGATGCGGAAGATATGACAGGGCAGTGTGAAAAATGTGAAGATGATAACATGTTTAGGTTCCTTTATCTTTTTATTCACTTCCCATAGACAATTCCCGATTCTGTGACAAGCGCGTATTATTTTGATGGTTCTTAAAACTTTTCGCTGAGGGAAGAAATATTTATAAATTATTATGTACTCTAGTTAAAGTATAAATTTATAAGTTTGTGCTAAAAAATCTAGACGAAATTCGTGTATATGACAGCCTCCCTCGGCTCGGATAGCGAAACTTCCAAATACGTGATTCATTCTAGATGAATTCAAAAGCATATTTCGTAAAAATGACAAAAGTTATCCTAATGCATTCTTATTCATGGATCCGAACACAAAGCTTTGATAAAGCTTCCGTGCAATGTCTAGTTCGTGCATGTGACAGCGCCGCGGGTGGCTCGCTCGGATCGCAAATCTGCTAAATTATGCACCGTAGTACGCCGCGCTCAGAAAATGTTGCCTGCCACTTTTTAAATACAGAAGCGCGGGAAATACTCTCATAGATAAAATATGCAAAATACTTTGAAACTATCAAAACGTTAGAACGGTTTGTCGCGTTTTACGTTCATTTTGTATGATATAATGAATAGGTATATTTTGTTTATGACATATTTGTAGCGTTTTTTATGACTACATTTAATTATTTTGACAGCGTAAATTAATTATAGCTTTGAATTCTATATTTCATTTTTATTAATGACTTGCTTTTTTACCATTTCTTCTAATCTTAATATGTGTATATAATTAGATCAGATGAATAAATATGAGATGAAATCAGTCGTAAAACTTTATAACCATAAAAAGATACTTTGTAAACTCGTGAGATTAGAATGAAAAACATTGTAGCTACAATTATCAAATGTTTTATATATATTTTCTTTAAACTGTAAAAAAGAAACTATTAATTATTTTTTACTATTTATTGATAGTTAAATCAAATTGACTTTAACAAACAGTGCTTTCTACGTCACACAAGTACATACTTTTATGTACTTGTGTGACATGTTCCTTTGAACACAAAAAGTAATAAGCTTGGAGACCAGTTGGCGCTAGCACAGCTAACACTCGCGAAGTATCATTGGTTCATTGTATTCATTAGTTCGTTGTGCCTGATAGAATTAAACAACCATAGACATTTTTACGTTTTTCACAAAACCGCAGCGGTCATTGTGCCTGTCGACCGCAAATTCTTAAATCTTCATTCTTGCGTCGACTTTATAAATAGTTTATACATGTAACTATGTGAATTTGTCGTAATTTTCTTTGCCGCCATTCTTTTCTTTTTATAATATGAATCGGGTTAAAGTGGTCTCTGGGATTAAAATGTCCACATTGAGAACTCGTTTAAACTTGTTTTAGTTGTTGTCGGGTTAAGAAATAGGTGTATAGTGCTATTTTTTTATGTTTTAGATGTAGAGCATGTGGGAATATAGGTCTCCTGGGTCCCACTTTACATCAAGTTGTCATTGCCGCTTATGATCAGCTGTGATCTCAAAGATAGCTGAAGTCATAAGAGAGGTTAGTATTTTGAGATTGCTTTAAATTATTATATGTGACTACACCGCTTTATGCATTATTTAATACAACTGTCTAAATATGAGTAACATTAATAGGTATGAGTGATCTTGTAATCCCGCGAAATATCATTGGAATCTAGGAGACCACTGTAAAACGGCGTTGCTTGGGATTCAGTTCCGTATGGCAAAGGCCGAGTCATTTACTTTTATCCCTTTAGGTTATCATGTTAATTTTTATTATATATATTTAGTAATACAACAACTGTAGTATTTATAATATTTAGTCGTTTACAATATTTATCACTACGAGATATTAAGTCTTTTACTGTTTTCAGCGATTATCGCCATTAAAAATTGAATTCTCAATCAAACAAGTCAATAGAAATGGTGACTAGTACAAAATTAAAATGTCAAATGAAATAGATTTTTTTTTTATTTTGACTAAAATAAACCAGTAAACGTCAGACCAATGCATTTACTGTACTGATTTTTTCTTCACAAAAAAATTAAATTATTCTTAAAGCGCTTAAGTCTAGCGATAGTTTAGCAAGACACGCGACAACCGTACGACAGCCAGTGTTGCCATATTTGTGGGTAACTGAACATGGTTCTAGTTTAAATAAAATAAATAGCTTGAGCTCAGTAAGCTGTCCATTTGATGATAAGTTTAATTTATTTGCAATATACGATATCTGTAATCTCTTAAATTAATGATGATAGGTTTAAAAGGGCTCAACATCGTCATCATCATCAGCTGACATCGGTCTACTGTTTGTTGCTTTTAATTAGGTCGCCAGTTCCAAGATTTAACAATGAGCTTTATTAATTTCTGAGGTTATCCTCATTCCGCTTCGTCCAGGTGTTTAATTTTAAAGGTTAGAATAAAGTCTACAATCTATGTTAAAATAAATTTTGAATCAGAGCACATAACAATACCTAAAATTATCAGACAAACGGAACATGCGACATAATAATATAATGGTATAATGCAGTGGAGCATACAGAACGAAATTCACACCTTCAATGAACGAATCGAAAGTTATGTAGAACGTGATAGTAAATAAACGATCCACTTGAACAAGGTCAAAGAGTATTTTGTGACAACGGTAAACATTTATTTGAGTGTTTGTCACATTTTTTTATATTCGGAACACTTACTGACACACTAACCTTTCAAAGACGATACTGCGAAATTATCCTTTTTTTAGTGTTTTTTAATAACATCTTAATTAAAAGCTGCTAAATAATATACTTAAAATTGAACGTTTAAAAACCTACTTTTATCTTTAATATATATCTGTGTGATATAAATAATTAAGTACATATGTGTGTGAGTTAAGAAAATGTGAACTGAGGTTACTTGAAGTTATCCTGTTATAAGAAAAAACTGGCTGTGGACAAATACAGCTTGCATACATGCAGCATCACTAGCATACAATGCAACGAGTTGTTTATAATAATGTTCTCTATTTGTGTCCGGCGCGCATGATTTAAATCTTTTATATCGCGGACGATCTTCATAAATGGCGGCTATTAGGCACAAAAACTGTCGCGCGGCGAATGCATTCCACAACAGTAGCATAAATATGTTAACGAGGTGCGAAGACTTATGGGGTTCTACGCTTAGAATGAGAACACTCTATATTAGTACAACTTAGTCGGCGCCACGCCCAATTAGCCATATAAATATAAACTTTTTGCACTTCATACCATATCTTCCCTTTCTTCGTACGTGGCAAAATATTATATGATGGAACTGGCAACACTGTAGTAGGCAGCTTTAAATATAAAGTCACCGCGCTTTTTATTTTTGACATTGTACACAAATATTAATTACAATGGTTGTCGTAAACACTACATTATAAAGGCAAATGTTAAAATATTTACTCATTTTATTTATAAACCAATAGTTTTTCAATGTTGTCATAAAATTGCTAAGAAAAATTAAAAAACAAACCACTTATAATTTTTTTATACGAGTATAGTTAATTTAATATACATTTTTAGCACATAAAACACGCCATGATCATGGTATTATATACTTTAAATAACATTATTTATGTCTGTAATCATAAGACAAATAGTGTTTGGAAATTGAACGAGATACTCGATTCGATACTACGTTGTAGTGTCAGAGTGACAGAGAGAAATCACGCGAAAATGACGATTGGTTGCGACGCTGAGTAACGACGTGCCGTGTCTCGCGCATCAGTCGCTGATCCCCATAACAAGCTTGTTTACACGACAATCTGATCGCTCTGCGCGAACGAATGTAGTTTACGGATATTAACTTTACTGCAATGCGATACGTATTCGTACGATTGCGTTGAAACCGAATTATCATACTGTTAAACGTGATTAATATACTATGTTTGCATGCATTACATTAGTTTTTTCTCATCTATGTACCTATTAATTTAATATTCACATGCCCCATATGATTTTTTTATATATATATATGAATTTGTTTTAAAATGATTATATACAAAAATAATCATGTAATTGTATTTTGTCATAACAATAATTAAAACGTAACAAACGTAAATCACGCCTGTAATCTCCGGAGGGGTAGGCAGAGGGCTGTAGTACACCTCCAAGTTTCACCAGTTATGTCTACTTCCCATAGAACAGGTGGAAGGTAGAGCCTATTGCTATACACTGGGCGCAATTCCAGACTCCGAGTCACTACTGGAAATTCTAAATTAGTTAAAAATAATAGTACAAGACCCGGGATTTGAACCCAGGACCTCCCGATCGACCAACGAGGCAATTAACAATAATTACCGTGTTATAGGCGTATTGTAATAAATGTGGGCGTGTTTGAGATATATTTCCAATTAAATAATTAAAATATTAGATTAAATTAAAATATATTTTTATGAGAAAATTTTTGTATCCTCTCAAAGTTTCATCAACGATTCTTACTCTGATGGATTTGAAAATTTGCCTTTTCGAACAATATGCACAGATTATCAATCAAATTTAGTATCTATACATTATCCTCTACATGATCTTCGAGTAAAACATTAAAAGTTAATCACTACATCGATCTACGACCGGAAGTCGGATATGTTCAGCATAATAGACAGTATTAATAACACCATAATCTTATAAAGAAAAATGTCTATTAAATAAAAAAAACACGCGCTGGCAGATGGTAATTTACAGCATTCCTATATATTTATTTACATATAAGATTGAAAAGGATACGTTCTCATTACGATGGCATAGCGACTGATCCAGGAGCAACGCAGCAATTAACACACCGTCTTGCATCCCACTCGGACTGGGTTCTCGAAATAATTTAGCCGGTTCCAACTAGTTCCGACGGGTTAATAACCAGCAGGCAGCTGTTATGATTATCTAGTTATATACAATTGTAAATTTGCATTTTTTATATGGCAATAATGTTACAAATAAAGTATTACCGCCGCAGTTGCATGTCGATTCTCGATGTTGATAAATATGCAATTCGACACATACGCATCACTTATTATTAAAAATATTCATAATTCTTTTACATGTGTTTTACAGCTAAGTAAATGATAAGACAATAAATGATTCCCTCGTTGGTCGAAGGATTGGGAGTGGCATTGCTGAGCGACGGGTCCTACTACCTACTATGTACCTACTATTGATTTTTTCTAACTCGAAATTGTAAGTAATAGCTCGGAGTCTAGATCCGTGCTCGGTGTATGGCAACAAAATCCAAGGGAAGTAAACGTAACTATTGAAATGTGGGAGTGTACTACACTCCTCTACCTCCGTCTTGGGGGAGATACCTATAGCAACTCTGTATTATTATAAAAACAATCAAAGTAGCTAGTGGAAACATTTACAACAAGCCAAATCAGTATGTTTTAATTGTACTCGCAGTTCTATTAGCGCAGTCTGGTTTCAACTGATTTGGTTAAAAATTAAATGTAATTCGCTTAGGAAATTGTATTATTCCCTTCTGATATAAAATCCCACTATTAAAGATAAATTTTCACTAGAAGTAAGCTTATTATTATATCCTTTACGTGACTTTTAGACACATTGTTAACGAGCATTGCTATTGTCTTTATTGCAAATTATGAACACTGCTAATACAAATTAATGCTACAAAAATTTAATTATTGTAACGGCTTTATGCCATCAATGCCAAACTAATTTTTTGTCTAAAATCATATTATTTATTACTCAGTTTGTTTTTAGAAAGTTCTGCTATAAAAAAAAAATCAAATAAGCGCAGTATTACTTTGTATATCTTAAAGAAATAGCAGATTGATTATATTAAATATCTCGTCTCACGGTGTAATAGCTACTTGCCGTTCCAAAGAACTAATTGACCGTCTTGAAATAATAAAACTGGCTAGCTACGAACAAGTAGAAAAATAAAACATGCAAAAATTAAAATGAATCATCTATCATGTCGTTATCCATTTTACGTGATAAAACCTTGCCGCAAATTGAATTAAAAAAAACAAAATAAATGTTGCCCTGCTGTTAATTTTGCATTAAACAAGGGAAAAATACTTGTAGCTCTGATCATTATTTTGAGTAATAAAGGTGTTGCGCATAATAACGCTAATGCTCCATAATTGAATTTTATCGCTGAGTAGTTTTTATGATATAAAAACGTAATACTGACTGTAGTTTTCAACGAGGTCTATTATCACTTAATGAGAGAGAATGTTTATGTAATAAGCAGTTTCTTTTGTAGAATTGACGAGTTCTTTGGACTCTAACGTTGAATAACAACGAAAATATGAAATTGAATAATATATCTTAACTATTTATATAAAACATATTAAGGGGAAATAAGGATATTTAATAATAGTACGTTAGAACGATAATTACAGCATGATGTCGAATATTAGGTAACAATTAAAGTTGTACACATGAATGTTCGAATGACATTATGACTTTTTTCCAAAGTTTTGTGACAGGTACCTGTCTTTACAGTAGTACACTGGCAAGTATGCCAATATTAAAAATGTTAGAAAATGGCTGTAAATTCTGACCAGCCAGCACGAATGATAACGTGACATGCTGATATAAAACAGTTTTTCCAACGCATGCATGATTAGCATTCAAATGTATCATGTTTAGGACATCGTGTACAAGACACAGTCTCACTCATAAACGCAAAATCCGTGTACTGTTGAAAGAAGTCGCCTAAAAACGATAATATGCAAACATTAATCAATATTAACTAGTGAAATTTTTTAAGCAATTTAAATAATTCCATCACGTCAGCGCTTAAAGAGATATTGTTTGAGAGTTTAATGTTTGTCGACATTAACGTTTTATACTTATATGTATAATATTGTTATTAATGCGAGTAGATTTTGCATAACCAGTTGCGAATATAATAAATACCTGCAATTGGGTCAAGCGTCGTGACAATATAAATACGACGTTGGTCAATGACCGTGAGGTGTTATGAAAAATATCCCATCTCATTGTTAGAGTAGGACGACAAAATTTTAAGTATTAACGACATTACTGCTTCTATAAATACAATGTAACTTAGTTTAATTTAGTTGTTACAAATAGTATATAAAAATAGCTTTCAACACCCTTTTTCCATAAATATTTTTTAAATGTATCAAATCTCAAACTCCTTTTATTTGTAGATGTAAAGTACATAATTATATTGGTTACATAATATTTTTGGAAATCCTACATCAGGGCCTTAACGACGTGTTAAATTAAGTGGAGATCGAAATGACTTTGCCAGTTTCGAAAGGAATCAAATATGAGGTAGTTACAAGTCGTTTGGATTCCGTTATGTCGATTTTATTCTTTTTTTATTCACAGTTTTTTTAATATACTTACTCTGTAATAAACCTTGTTTTTTAATCTAATTGGTTCAGATAACTGTTACACACATTTATTACAATGAATATAAATGTCGACTCGATTTTCTTTATTCGGACATTTCTTTACAATAAATTATCCATTTTACATTCTGCCACGCCGATATTGTCATGTAAACGCACTTTTTTATCTGTTATAGAAACGGATTTGTATTACAGACACATGTCAGCTTTGCACGCATAGAGATATTTTCGCACTCGGTGCTCTCTTTCTAACCCGTCAAAAAGCTGGCGTAATTATAAAGTAATAATTCATTACTATTAATAGACTTTGCTAAAAATTTATCGTTGCTAATTGGATTGCGTGTCCTTGAGATATGTAGACAAATGCAATACTTCATTTTAAACGAGCAATAATTGTTCCTCGCTATTCGTGTCTCGATGAACAAAGGATTAAGGCTAATGGCGGTCTACTACAATAGACAGCTGTACGTGACATACAGCCTCATTGCATTATGGGTTCCTGTATTTATAGGGTCGGAGGTTAACAGCGAAATGTATTGCCTCAGAACAAAATATTATTGCAGCTGATATGGGCGCTCACGGAAACGGAGGTGGAACATTAAACGGTCGGTTAGGGAATGGTTTACACTAGCTTTTGATTGTGATAAAATTATATTAATATCACGGTAGAAACCGGCGACACTACGGTTTTAACGGTGTGACTGGCACATTCTCACGACTATTTGCCGCCTTTTTTAAATCGTTGTGCATGCTAAGGAACTATTAGATTTTATCTATTTAATTTTCTTTTAGAAGCAATGAGGATTATATCTATTATTCTAATTAATGTGAAACAGTGGCACCCGGAGACAAGAAATGAGTATATTCTTCAGCAGTATTCAATCCTCGTTCGATGCACATGCAAAAATGCGTTTATACTCTGTGGGAAAACAGATTGTTATCTTCTATCAATCGTTCGAGCGCTCAGAGGCTGTGGACGCGGAATGTATGCAGTTCTATTTACATTCACGTTATGTTCGGTCCTACTTACATGTTTGGTTTCCCAAGCTTTATTATATACATATATCCAGCAGTACATATCGTCCAACAAACCTCAGTGTCTGAAGTCGAAAATATTCGACCAATGTGTGTTACCGGTGATAACATACGGTGCCGAGACGTGGTCCTTTATTGTGGGCCTTATATTATATGGTAACCGTCAACCGATGCGGAAGAAAGGTCATCGAGTGGCGACCACGTTTTGGTAAAAGGCGCGTAGGTCGCCCTCCTATCAGGTGGTCTGACGACCTGAAGAAGACAGTGGGAAGCTGCTGAATTCGGAAGGCCCATTACCGGACGGAGTGGCGCCGATTAAAGGAGGCCTATGTCCAGCAGTGGACATCAAGAGGCTGACGATGATGATGATGATGATGACATATCTTGGATGCAAG
>DWME01010743.1:0-10028 GCA_018244795.1 Parelbella ahira ahira
TTGCAAAGTTCGTTTGGAAGCCGATTTTATTTCAGATTTATTTTACATTAACATATCAATAATAATTATTAGTTAATAAATGATTATAATAACAATACAATTACTTGTTCTGTTTAATTTTTAACTTAATTATTCTATTCTAAATTCTAAATTTTTTATTCATTATGCAATTACAATCTACCTGAATATGTACAAAAAGATAAGTAGGTATCTACTAAAATCAAATCTCCGTCTCAAAATCAGTCTTCGTTGCGACCTCGCTGCAATGAGGAGGGGCTCATAAAGGAGCTCGTATAAGTCCGAAACTAATCGGGCCATCCCAAAAAACATACGTAAGTTAAGGCGGTTACATACATAATCATACGATCAAAATTTTAACAACATCAATTGATTGAAACATATTGACATTAACACGCGTATTCTATCTATTCGAAATTATTATAGCAAAAAGTAAAAGTATTAGAGTAAAGGCAGTAAAACGTATACAATTTCTGATTAGCAAACAGATTAAGTGCTTATTAAGAAGAGATAGACCGTAACATTACGCCTGTAATCCCCGAAAAGGTAGGCAAAGCAGTGTAATGCACCCCCACGTTTCTCCAGTTACGTTTAAGTCCCATAAAATAGGTGGTAAGCGTACTGCCATATACCGAGCATAGATAAGGACTCCGAGTCACTACTAGAAATTCTAAATTAGAAAAATGCAATACTACCCGACCCGGGATTTGAACCCAGGACCCCCCGATCGCACGTCACGTTTGCAACCACTAGACGAACGAGGCTGTCAAGATATTAAGAAGAGGAAGGATAAATTTTCAGTATTATTAAACTGATACGAAAAAGTACCATTGGATGCATACGAAAACATCCAACGGGATGTTTTGCATTAACAGGACTAATAAACAATTGGCCGATCGAAGTTATCATCACATGTCGTCTACCCCTGCAGGTCCTTGATCTAAATATTGTTTATCGTTAATTGCTGTAAGGAAAAATGTAGCTGGTATTGCTGTACACAGCGGGCAATAACAATTAATTACCGTCAATATTATTATAGCCTGGGTCAAATCGTAATTTATTTCGTATCAAATGGATTTTCCGTCGTTTAAGTAGATGGTAACGAATGAGTATGTATTTTGCGACATAAATAATATATGAAGATACATATGTGTAACTGATTATATGTTTTTCATATAATCGTGTCTGGGTGTGTTTACACAAATATTTTACTTGCTAGTACATGTTAATTTGCGGAAAGACATTGTTATAAAAATAAATCTACATTACAATAAAATCCGACTTAAATGTGCGATTGTATATACCTACCTTCAAGTATATTGAGCACCCATCTCCTAACTCAGGAAATAGCTACAGACAATATGGTTGCAAATAACATTATCTCTCTCTCCCCTCCTTGCTCCTTCACCCTCCGCAAAGGAGACAGGTGAGTTCATTAAAAATACGCACTAGTTACGTTCATTGTGTAACAGTAGTAATATTTATATTTAACAGGGAGGTCTTTGGATGGATCTGGATAATTGCTTGAAAATTTGCCAATAAACAAATGATGAAGGTTAATTAAGTCTTATCTATGTACACATTATGTTTAAAACTTATTACATAAGCATTCAAAATATTATCGACAATATATATTGACAGGATAATTACTATATTACTATGGATTGTAAAAAAAAGGAATCCGAAATAAAGGTTATTATTATTATTATTTATACTAATATTAAATTATAGAAAAATAACGATATACATATATGTATACATACATTCGCGTGTTAGTAATATTATTGCTACGATAACGGTCGCAGTCGACACGTTTTTACACCAGTATAAGAAACGCTTTGACTTTTATTAAATTAACCGTTGCATGCGATTATGTATACTTGTTATTGGAAACGATTTCAAATATTACTCAATTGTTTGAATGTTGTAAAATATAGATTGACCTGTTTACATTGTATTGAGGGAAATTCATGCCAATTTTCATACACGCGACTCACGATATCTTTATATTTAGCATATTATATTTTGTTTTTGTGAAATTGTACAGATTAAGAAATGTAGAAGTGTAATTGACTTTAACTAATTAAAGCACGTGTTATTTTACTAATGCTTATCATATATTTTTTATGAGCACAGTTATACTTAGGTCATTTAAACGATAGCACTTCCGGAAAAACTTCCTCATTTGTAAGGAACAACAATTACTCAGAGAAGAGCAGCAAAATATGTATTTGATACATAAGTATCTTGGGGCATCCCCACACAAGGCCAAGAAGTCACAAAGTAAGCAAAGCCTATATCATGGTAACGAGATTGTTGTTAGGCCACATATACATACATTTACATATAAATATATAATTACTTCTCCAGATACTTTTTGGACAAACCCAAAACAAATACTTATTACGCAAATTTTTGTCCCGGGTGGGAATCGAACTCGCGACCACCGCTGGGGTTCACCTCTAAGCATTTGGACAAAAGATTGCAACTCGATAAAAATATCTTGGATTTTAGTAACAAATGTATCATGATAAGGCTGCAGGCAGATGTTGGATGCGACAAGCCAAGGACAGGACGCGATGGCGCTCATTGGGGGAGACCTATGTCCAGCAGTGGACTGAGATAGGTTGATAACGATGATGATGATGAAGATTGTGACTTGTACATTTCCACTTCCACCTCAGTGTCACAATGAATATATTTTACTTTGAATACACATAAATATTTTGAACATAACAAGAAAATGAAAAACAATAACTGGTTCAATCGATCGTATATCACAACGTACGAATACCAGCTATGAAATAAGTTTACTGATTGAGGGAATAACTGAATCTTTAGCAGCTGATAAGGCCTAGTTGTTTGCAGCGTTCTAGACTGCCTCGTTGGTCGAGAGGTTGCAAGCACGGCTGCCGATCGAGAGGTCCTGGGTACAAATCCCTGATCCGGTACTATTGGATTTTTCTCATTTAGAATTTCTAGTAGGGTGTATAGCGATAGGCTTACCACCTATTCCATGGGACTTAAACGTAACTGATGAAACGTGGAAGTGTACTACACTCCTCTTCCTACCACTTCAGGGATTACAGACGTGATATTTCTTGTTTTTTTTGCGTTCTAGACTCGATAATCACATATATCGTTCAAACATTCGTCCACAAGCGAATCCAGAACAATGAGGCGCGCAAATTCTACTTTCATGGCACAAAAATAAAAAAAAACGAATAAGTAAGTTTCTGTATCTGTATGCATGAGAAGCGATGAAAACAATATATCTTGGAGATATAAATAAAACTTTAAGTAGTGTGCGCTGTGAATGAATCTGTTCAGTCTCAAGCGTGCTTATCGCATTGTAAGTAACGTGGCCACTTAATACCGAGCAGCCACTGAATTAAAGCATGCGCCCGGACAAATCGCATGCGCTCATCGTGAATATAGATGAAGCTCTACGTATTTATGTCTTGTTCGTGAATAATTTACTACGGCTCACATTTGAGTGTCCGTGTGCGCCTAATGTATGGGTGACTAAGCAGTTCTCTCAACCAGGAGAAACGCATACAAACAATTGATCAACGCGTCATTTAAAGTTAAAACAAAAGTCATTGCTTAAAACAAAGTTCTAAACTTTTATCTGTTTTGACTGACTTCAGCATTGTATCCGGATCCTCAATATCACAAGATAGGCTACGATAAAAGATATAAACAACAATAGATTCAACGCGTGTAAGGTAGCTTAAATAACTCACGGCAACCATAATGCGTTTATCATTAATTTGTTTATGACTAGTATTGTCCATCTATAGCTCATAGATAAATATCGTATTTGACTGTCGATACTAGCTGATGGAGCAGTTAGAAATCTAAGATAAACCGGTGACGTATATAAGGAGAGTGATGAGTGCAGTAGAAGCATGGCACATTTGTAAGATCAGAAAGATTTGCCGCTCGATGTCCTCTGCCTACCAAGCATTGTAGGTGGCATGATAAAATTTTAAAATATCGTTTTAATGCACGTTTTTTTCCAAATACGTATTTAGAAAGCAATATTGACGCTGTTATATTACAACATATGTACATCGCTAATTGCTCCAACATATCGATATCGAGGATTTAGATTATTTTTGTACATTGGAGGACATTAACTTGATAACATTTAACGCAATAATTATTTTACAACATTCATTGTGATATTGTCACCATAATCGTGTTCGATAAGCTCTAAGTAAGCTAAAAAGATTCTGAATTATTACATAGATTTAAATATTTTAAATACTTTATGTTAATTGTTTCTCACATTAATTACGTCATTGAGAAACTGAAATTATTTTTACCGATCAAAGCAAACGATGTATGAGAATATTTTTGATAAATAAACTTATTTTGGCACTTAAATAGTAATTTAAGTAGATAATTTAAAATTCGTCCTCATCTCTATACCTAAATCCATCTGTTGTTCGACTGCTGAACCATGACTCTCTTCTCATAATGAGAAAACTTAAACAACTCATCTGCCACATGGAAAACTCTTAGGTATGTTACTTTCCTCGTGGTGTTTTAGTCATCACTATATCGTGTTGTATTTATTTTTTTAAATCCACATATCTTTCTATAATAATCAAGGGTGTATTGCAAGAACACACCAAAAATAAATTCTAGGATGTGTGAAGTCTGCCAATCCGCACTTGGCCAGCGTGGCCAACTATCGCCTTAGCACTCTCATTATAAGAGAAGACCATTATTTCAACTGTGGAATGATAAAAAAGGATCGATAATTATTATATTTATTAATTGTCAATATCAAACCTGTCTGACCAAACAAATATAAATACAATTACAAACCATATGTAATAAAAAGAAATCGTATAAAATAAATACAAACCATACGCAATGAATACAAACCATACACCTTAAATAAAAAAGCATACATTTTCTTTACACCAAAATCATATACCTACCTATATTGTTGATCGTCAGTACCAAATACTTTTATCATGTTAATAAGGCAAGATAAATTATAAACATCTTTAAGGACGTGTCCAAAATACTACGTGTAGTAACAAATAGCTATGTATGTATAAATCATATCGTGATAAGATTATGGAACTTTCTAGCATTCAATTAATTATAAGCATATTTGGAAATATAAAATATCGTTTTTCGCGTTACAAAAATCTAGTCGTATAAATTACATATACGCATATAGAAAGTTTGAACAGATATACCTAGTACCTACACAGTTATAAATCTATAGACCAGTACCATCCGTTTAAAATTACAATGTATTTCAATGTTTGCTCCGTGCTCAATTACCCGCATTTTTATGTTATGATCTCAAGGACGAAGTCATTTGTAATAATATTTTCAACGGAAACAATTTAACCTTCGTTTTACCTCAAATGATCCATCAACGAACATCGCATGGTACGAGAATGTTCTAATGAAACAAAAAATTCGAATTTAAAATAGTACAACAACTAACGTACTAAATACATTTGATAATTTAATAATAATGTCTTGAGGCATCTCCACACATGGCATACTGATCCCTAAACAGCATCAAGGGAGCTTGTGTTATGATAGCCAGACGAGGGATGAACTACATAAGGACATATAAATACATATATACTTATATAAACAATTATTTTTACACCCAAACACAACAAATACTTGTGCTCATTACCCCAATCTTTTATTCTCGGTAGAATTGAACCTACGACCCACTGCGCAAGAGTTAGGTATTCGTAAACTGACCACTGTACCAACGGGCCAGAAATATAAAGAATGTGAAACAGTGAACACATTGTACTAAGCTGTATTTTCTTAGGAATTATTTGAAAACCGTAAGCTAACTCTAGATAACTGCGGTAATTAAACAACTATTTTCAATATTTAACTTACGGTGCGCTGTAAATCGCAGTGGAATATGAAAAGGTTGTATACATGTATGTATGTACATTATATACGTATATACTTAGACATTTTTATTTTTATCATATCATATCATGATGGAAACAGAAATATGAAACAATAGAAAAATATGTTCACTGTGGTTGATCACAGATGAATTCTACATAGTACGTATTTATTCATACAAATACAACTGTCAATTGGCGACCACGTTAATAAACGAATTTAATAATTATTTAAATAACGAACAATTACAACTGCTTTGCAATAAAAAATAGCAAACAATTTCAATTCAATCGTTGTTGCGTCAATCGGATATGTAAATTTAAGACCACTCTATTTCGAGCTAAATTTACCTTTTGTTAATTTTAAATATTAATTTTTATTACATTAATCAGTGTAAAAAAATGTAACGTACTTTTTCTATATTAATACCCATAAGAAAACGATTCATAGGAGTACATACAATAGGCGTAGATTAAAAATTGCTCAAATGAAAAAAAATTAATTGCTTTCAATTTATATAAGCATTTATTGCAGTCATGGGGCTTATTTTTTTTTTAAATAAATATATAGTTTACTTTCCATTTAGTATCATCACAAATCAAATACAAATATATTATATTTTACTTAGTTTTAACAAAACGCTATAAAAGTAATAATATAAAAAGTAACTGTAAGATACAATAATTCTTGATTTTCACTCATATGCCATTAAAAGGGTTAAATTCTTATACCCAACATTTTGAATGATTATACTTTATAGATTTAAGTAAATTGGTGCTTTGAATAATTTATAGTAGGTCGTCAACTTTTGCACATTTTATTCATTGTATTTATATATTTACTTTAATAAATTTTAAAGCGACAGCCATTTGTTAAATGTATTTAGATTAGTAAGAGTAAGAGTAATAGTATTCTGTCTGTTTTTAATTCCATTTTTAAGCCTCTTTATACTGGCACAATCTACTAATAACGTTTTCTTACAAGCCGAGATGATTTTTAAATTAATCTCATGTAAACTAATTTTAAGCAAAAAGAGTCTATCTTATGTTGAGCATTTTTCACCCGTGTTTCAGATTAATTACTTATTTGCTGTACTAAGCCGTATATTAATAAAAAAATGTAGAAAAAAAAGGTAGAACTTACTTTCAACATTTTTGGTGGCCATTTTCTTATTCACAAAATTTCGTTTCGTCACAGAAAGAAACGCACAGCGAGAAAAATCACGCAACTCTCGTAGAGATCGGCTACGCTGTGTGCTACGAAGCGCGCGCGTCCTATTAATAGCTGATTAATAATATCAAGTACATTAACACTGCAAATGTATTATTGTAGTAATAATAATGATGTCTTTCGATACCGCGTGCGAGCCGCGCAATGTTCAAACAGAGAGTGACAGTATTCCCAACCTGTTTTTCTTGGCCGGGCTCGTTGTGATAAAGTGGTAAATTGTAGAACAAATAATACCGTGTTTATGGATCAAGCTAATCGCGATGTCACACGGTCGCCAGCAGCGGCGCCGCGTGTTCATTTCACATCTGTGCGACAAAAAATAGGCCAAATACGAATAGATGTATTTTAAAAATGGTCAAGACCTTGAGATTAAATCTTATTCTCATTTAAAAGATATCACACCGAGAAGTTCTATCTGACATATTGTATAATTTGACCACATTAATTAATAATATTTGGACTAATCATAACAAAGCCACCAAAGCTGGTCAGGTGTCGCAAATTTTCATAGGCGACGGTGACCGCTTACCAGCAGGTAGCCCGTCTACCTATTTGCTAGGCTAGATATAAAAAACAAAAGTTTCATGAATTTTACCAATAAAAGCGGCGTATTAATTGTTTTTATTAAATGATCATAAAAGCTTGAAAACCATGAAACAAAATTTTTTCCACGTAAGACTGTCCATTTGCTATTTGTATTATTTTATTAGTCATCATATTTTCTTTTCATCTTTATTATTTATTTAACAGTGGTGATGCTGGGAGACTCAATTACAGCATTTTATTGATATTGATTAGTTTTTATCGTTATCTAATCCTGATAGCAGGATAACGAAGATTGATTGTTATTCGTGTAATAATATCATACCGAAATACATAATTTGACCAGCAACTGTAGATACTAATATTACTATCGCCATCGTTTACACTTTGCCTCCCTCATTGTTCTATTGGTGACAAGCGCAACTGCTGAGCCAGAGGTCCTGGTTTCGAGCCGGCAAAGTATTAATGGATTTTTCTTACGTTGAATTTATGTAATTTACAGGTGAAAAATGTGAGTACTACAATACTCTGAATACTCGTTCAGTGAAATATAAGCGTGATATTATGTTACTGATTCTGTAAGGGAGGTTGACCATGAAGACTTTTTGTAGTGATACTGTATCGCATATGTCGCACGTTCAAATGCGACTAAATACGTAAACTAGTGATGTGGTCTCACATTCATGGTGCGCTCGACTGTATCGCTGCAAAAACTGCCGTGCCTGACCGCCCTTGAGTTTCAAAATATAGTGAACAAATATATGTGATTAAGCAATGGGAATTCTAGAGTTACGTAAATCTCTTATTTATTGAAGAATGAGTAAGTAAATTTAAGGAAGGAAGGAATGTTCATTACCGTTTTATAAATGACGCCATTACTCAAATACAATAGATGGACTGTAAATGGTAAAACCTTCGAATTCCCATATCCGTCAAATAATATCTATCATTATTGTCGAGAAACAAATCTGTATAATACACAATTTCTTATGTCGCATCGTACTTGAACACCGTATCTCATACGTCAATACTCAAATTATATATGTAAGTATATTTAGTTATACATATATGTATGTATAAATTTTGAAAACTGTAGGATTATTAAACAATTAATGACTAGGAAAGCTTAGTATCATTGTATAGATCTATTGTTCAAAATTATTGTAAGTATTGGATATTGTACAAAATAAAGAATGATTAGGATTTGATCAAAAGTTTGAACTTCTCCAAACAAATGTTCGAGACTAAGTAAAAGGAGTAATATATGTATTAGAACCTACAATACGGATGTATTTGATATGGCGATGATAAGTATATCTTTATTCCATTAGAGACTTGCACACACATACATATATAATATGAGAATCACGATTCGTTCGCACGACCATTATGATTGCTCTTCATACTTTACCCAAATAATATTAATTACACTACATTATGTTAATATTTGCATGTATTATGCAGATATTTATAAGCTTACTTATAATTTATGTGAGAAATGTTATACCCGTCCAACTGGCAATAGAAAAATTTGAATCGCATTAACTACAACAAAAATTTTATAGCGGTAAATTCTACAAACATATACGACTGACGTTTCCAAAAGTTACTTAAATGTTACGGTATTTGTCTTACATTACTTTTCTTAGTATAAAAGATATGGTGATGAGATTATACTTATACGGTAAGTATCAAATATGTATATTATGTCAGTTCAGAAGTGTTCCAAGATGTCAATACAACACCTTACATATTATAGATTGAAGCTGCCACCTTGTAACTAATATTTTTTATTGCCACTTCTATAAAAGATTAGATACAAATTACCTGCAATGGCTACTAAACACACGGTAGCTCGCAGGTATATTTACGACAATTATAACCTGGAACAAACGTAGATGCAGTCACGGATGGCTGACGGTAGTCTAATTATAAGTTGTGTTAACAAAGATCCAGCCGTATAGCGACTAACTCTGAACACAAGCAATTGCAATCACGTTACTGAAATTACATCATACTCGTATATAGGTACTACTATCACATATGAAAAGATATTTACGAATCAGAACATTACATTCATTTTATAAATGAATTGATAAACTGAAGTGGGATTTAAAATTAATTCGAAAATGAGAATATTACGTTAATTCTATACACCATTCGAAAAATTACAAAATAGTGATAAAAAGATAAAGTTAATAGTAAAAAGATAAATTTACTTGTTATTGTAAATCCTAAAGCAATTTAAATATGAATTCCTATAATAATAACACGAGAAAGTACAAGAATTATCAGACAGCGATAAGGGGGTTTAATATCCGTTT
>DWME01010744.1:0-10028 GCA_018244795.1 Parelbella ahira ahira
TGGCCGCTGATCTGAGTTCTATTTATACGTTAGGTACTATTGGGTTTTCTGACTTGAAATTCCTAGTAGTTGTTTGGAGTCTGCACTCGTGCTTGGTGTATGACAATAACGTCACGCTATATTTGAGGGGACGTACACGTAACTTATGAAACGTGGGAGATTCCTACACCCCTTTGCCTATCTCTTCAGAGATTACCGGCGTGATACTTTTATTTTATACTTAAAGAATTTATTAAGTAAACTTCTATATATTTAAAAATCAAAATAATTAACTTTAACAAGAACACAGAGATATGCCACTGTTGTTCACCGAAAGGCTGCCTTTAATATAAAAAATGGTTCTTACATAATTTTGTACCGTGTCACATGAACTTTCTCTCTAGAAAGTTCATATGACACATTACAAATTAAACACGCTAGTAGTGCTCTCGTACAGCGTTACAGCTAAAGCGACGGAGCTGAAAGCGGCAGAGTGTTCCCATGAGCCCCCGCGCTCTCAATTCCGACTTGAATTAAAGACTTCTTTTGCCGAGCGCTCTCGTTTATACATGAAATAAGCCCCAGTTTGGGATGCTCATTACACAAACAGAGGGTTAGGGTTCACAGTTTTTACTTTATTCATTGGTATTTTTAATCAATTCTCTCAACACTATTTTTATCAAAGTAAAATATATTATTAGGATTAGTACTATGACTGTCTTATCAATTATAATGAAAAATATTTTTTTAATAATAATGCTAACCCTACAACTCAAACTTAAACGAAAAAATATATATATTTACTTTATATAACACCGCTTCGATGACAAACTTCATGACGACAAAAGTATCAACCAAACAACCATGAAATAAACTATTAATATTTTTTCTACATTTGGACAACACAAAGTCAACATAGTTTCAAGTTTTCTTGCATATCCTTAGCTGCTTTAGGTCTTAAGCATTCCCAGAAAACTCCTATCCATTCATTTCTTTATTTGTACGGAACTCGATACCGACAGTTTTATTATGTACTCGTGTTTACATAAGATATTTATTATGTAGATATACAGGTCATATACTAAATTAGCACTGATGGAAAATTATTTAATTTCATTACGTGGAAACGAGCAATGTTTCATGTATCTGTTTCGAATCAATGCCTACGGAGGTTTATTACAATCTTTATTATCAGTATCTCGCTTCAGCCCTGACTAAGCGGCGCGGGCGAGGCGCGGCCGACGCCGTCGCGTCTGCCACCCTCCATGTGCCCATCCGCGAAGCAATACGAAGTGATACTCCACAGTAAATTGTCTCGTAAACGACCGCTATTCACTCAGCTCCTAGATGCCGGAATTGTCACAAAGTATTATTTTATTTTGTTATTCGTTATTCACTTTGTATTCATAATATTACTCATTGTGAGCCTGCTGTTGAGGTGCGCGAAATAATTTAGTACATGTATAATATTTTAAGTACCTACATATGTTAATATTTCATTGTAATAAATAAAAACATATTATTTTATGTTAGGTACTCGTACTTACTGGGATTAATTTTTCCGAAGATATCATTAAAGTGAGAAACATTTATATGACTCATAATTACTGTATAATGTATGTACCTATTTTCGGCCCTTCGAATTCTGCTAAATAAACGTTATTGTAAATTTGCTAGGATCGAAAGAATATCGCTTTGAACTACGATAGGAATCACAATGCTTGGTAAATGAACGCTAATTACGGCCGAGCAACCTGAAGGCCGTAAACTCGGTAAGATCGTAAATAAGTATTTTCTACTGCCACAATCTATCTACTATCTGCAACGTACTGGCTGGAACTGTCGTAAAACTACGTTAAATGGCTTTCTAGCTTCCTACACTACTAGCACTAGCAAATGCGTTTTAAGTTTGAAATTTAGACTGTAAATCGCTACGTATTATTAATGGATCAAGAGCAATTGATAAATAAAATTATTTTTAAAACGGGTTCCGTTAACGCATTTTATCGTTCGTAAAACTATCGAAATGACGACAGACATTCAGACGCCGAATAGCGTAATAAAAGTGCAATCGGAGGGTCATATTAACCAAGTTCAGAGCCGGGTTAATTAATTAAAAATGAATAATTACATTACCTACCCTCTTCTGTTTCCCGAAATTGCGTGTTTCCCTATACCTACTAATCAGGTTAGAGTTGGTCATTTGCATTTCTGTCGACAGATTTTATTTTAATTTGGTAGGTAATTATTTAAATAAATATTATGTAAGCTTTTTCTGGATGATTTTATATATTTCATGAATAACTCGTAATTATAATTAAGCGATTTATTTTTTACATTTTCACGATGCGGTCCATTACATTATACTATTTATATATTAGGTATATACATTCAGAAAAAATAGACATTTCTATAAATTAAATCCTAAAATTTCTAAACATAAATTCTTTGTACTTTATTTACTTTATAAACGACAATAATGTCAGTAAGTAATACTAATTTTATGACGAAGGGCAATTTATCAAGTTTGTATAGAAGAGTATAATTAGATTGGGTGATTAGTCCATACTAACGAGTGGGAATTTGGCAAAATTATTTCCTAATTAGAGAATTTTGGGTTTGATCGTCAACGACAAGAGTAATTTATCAAGCCCCGTCAAAGGCTTGTCACGAATATCGCTCTAAGCGTAATATTAATAGTCCTTGATAATGAAATCTGCTTTCTGTAATATTATTTACGTACAATTACACACACGTCTTACACGCAAATAAACTAATTTGTTCGTAGATCCAAATGAGTTTGACGAAAGTGTATATAATTCAATAGTGATGAGATTAAAAAATAAAAAGTACAAAAAAAGTTACATCACGCTCATAATCCCCGAAGGGGTAGGCGTAAATTACAATTCACTGAACGCATAAAATAATGCCCTCAATCCTTTTTAAAGCTTTTGTCAACAATTTTATATAATTTGCAACCGTGAATATCGCATTGTCGTAACAGAATAAATATAGGTACATATATATGTTTATTGGGCGCATAATGACGAAGTGGACACTGTAACCCAACACCTGTGAAATGAGCTATACGCTTACACGTGATCGAACATGTAAGGGTTAATAATAATTAACTGAAGTCCTTGTCCGTAGAAATTCGAAACGGCACGTGGACGAAACCTGTACTGCAGTCAAATTGACCATCTGCACCTAGAGACGGTTCGGTAGACGTTACGTAGTGCGTTTATAATAGTTGACGAATATTGATTGATAGTTCACTAAATTAGCCATTAAATAAGGACAAATCTATTTATAAAATTAAATATTGCGTTCATATCGTAAAATATGTAACTTATATTGTTACCGTTAAACAACGGGTGTCGAGCGTAGTGAAGATTCAATTCGGTCCGTTTAAAACTTTCGACAAACAAGTCAGTCAATAGTGTTTATCTTCATCAATCTCATTGCAGAACGTGGCTGAGTCAGCTCCTACATCCTTCAGTTCCAGAGAAAATCTTGTAGCCGGCGTTGGAACGTGACTTGCAGAATAGTTAAGTCATTAAAACTTGAACGAAACTGTTAACTGACCGTGTGCATTTTATTGGATTTCTAAACTTAATTTTCTTGTTTTATGTACATACACACATATACAGAGAATATTCTCCGTATAATTATTTTCATTTTTTTGCTCGGAAAATATATTCGTAATGCACCAAAGTTCTAACAACATAACCACTAGCGTTACGTAACGAAATTGGCTTTTTGCCGAGCAGCGCGTCTGTCATAGAACTTATCATAATTGTTAAGCGAATAGTGCCGTTTGCAATATAAAAATCAGATATATGTATTTATGTCAGTCCCATTAAAAATATAGCACTAAACGTGACAGACATTTTATATCAAATTATCACAAGGTCTAGATACACTCATAACTCATTGTTAAATAAAACATATTTGTAAGGGTTTTTTTAATATTATTCCGTACGCCGTCACTTAACAACTTTAGTAAACCCTAGTACTGATTGTTATGTGTATTGTTTTTCAAAGCAAAGATCCCAGTGACATACGCCAAGCGCGTTCCTTTAAATTTTTTAAAACAACGTCCTTTTATTTTATTTTCGTTTATTCGTTTTTATTTTCCATACTTTAGAAAGTTCCAAAAAAAGGTATCTATGGCGTTATGGGTTCAATATTTTTGTAATCCTTTCGTATTGATATATCGATTAGTAGTATTGCACAAATGTCGTGTGATTTAGAAAACATGATAATCTCATATTCTTTAATACTGAATTTCAATTATGGACCAGTTTATCTTGTACGTCTTAATTCTTCGTATTAGTATAAAAAATTATTCAATTATATTTTACTAATGATCAAGAAACTAGTAGGTAAGCGGTGACGTACAAGTTGTACAACCGACACCGGGTACCGCTGCGAAGGGTAGAGCACAGTGGAGCGGGGGCGGCAGCGGCGCGTGTCCGCCACCTGTCGGCCACCGGTCGCACCCGCCGGCGCCTTATTACCTCGCCACTAACCATATTTCAATATCGACTACGAATAATATCATCATACGGTAGATACGCGGCCGGAATTTCGAGTTTTAGTTTGCTTCGATTCCATTTCCTTAGGGGACTCGTGTTGGCGAATATGATAAATAAAAACTTACGTTTACATACCGTTCGTTTTAGCAATTTACTCGTTTTTTTAACATAGCGCCCCACTCTTTATTGAACAGCCTTACGTTTCCATTTAAGTATTCCGTTTGATTTCGACAGGAGCAGGCTCGAATCTCACATTGATGCAATGCGGATTGTTCAAAATTCGAATAAGTAGGCAACTCGAGGGAAATGTTAGTCAAAACGCCCTATAAGTTACCGTTTAAGATATTAAGCGGATGTTGCTTAATGTAAATGTTATCATAAGGCAATACATTTATCGTAAGGTTATATTGAAGTTACGATACGTACCACGCGCACGCGGTGACGTCATCAATTCCATTAAGCGACGAAATGCTTCAATTGTTAATGTATTTGTTATGATTCACAATTATATCGGTCAGTGTCAAATTTTTACTGAACAAGCTATTCTTTACGAAGACGATAATTGCACCATTATTCTCAACACATATGTATGAAATAGTGGCGTGATTGTCATTTGAAACAATTCTTCGAAACCCTTCCATATGATTGAGTAAACATTATGAATAGGTGTGTTATGCAAATCGTTTGGAGTAGATAAATAAATCGACTGTACTACTTTTAATGCTGACAAGTACTATGTTTAAATGATAAACAGCATATCTCAAGACTAACATGTAATAAATTATACTCCAGCGGTCATGAAACGGTTGCATATCAACACAACATACATATACATATGTACATATGTATGTATTTTTTCAAAGCAACTCTAATGTTGTATTTGAAATTCTGATAGCATTGCGTCCTTCGTTTACCCTTTGCGGTGGCCGGCGCTTGCAAGCAACATCCGGCCACATCGCCGTTTACAATATTACCGCATGATATTTGCCCATGCAGGTACTTATCTGTAAGCTCTGCATATATTTTGGTTGCCGTGGAGATATCGAGCTGAGAAAGGTAATAAAACATGCAACCAATCGGGGGCTCTAACTTGACTAGTTATAAACAGGTAGCTTCAACTGTGAATGTGTGTGTGTGTGTGAACTGTGAACTAGTACGTTATTTTTGCCGGAATGCATATGCGGCCTAAACGACATAATATATGTATAAGTCACAGCCGATTTTGATTATTTTGCAAACAAATATTTGCAGAGATAAATTTGCAGCTCTGTATGCTTAGTATAGATTTTTAAATATCGTAAGAGTTGTATTTAATATTTACATTTATTACAAAGTAATGTCGAACGTAAATAAAAGGAAGTTTGTAGTAGTGAGGAGTTGGGGAGTGTAAAAGATCTGTAAAGTTATATAACGCGTTTTTTTCTTGGACATGTGAACACTAATGGAACGCTAATGGGAGCAAATTTTAAACAATAGTAGACGTAAATACACAACCTCGACAGAAGATTAACAATTAAAAATTATTGAAAGTTTACAGTACCTACATGTTACAAAGGAAGGAAATAGGAATGTTCTATTAAAGTAACTAATAAAATTGCGATTATGTAATTGTTAGTTTTCTTCAATATACTTAAAGACAATTGTTATAAAACCGATATCCATTTTTTAATTTGTAAAACGATAATTTCATTTTTTTTCACAAGAACATCATCGGATTGCATTCGTTGTTGAGATGTTGTGATTTCATCATTTATCTTCAAAGTTTTTTAAGGCCCTGATATACCATGACTAATACGAGTATGCTTATATGAGTAACTGAAATGTAGTTATGTCACAAGTCTGTTTGATACTTTGAACTTGACAGTGGCACGGACAGCTAATCCTGCGCAAACAGCAATAGAAATAAGGCTGTGTAGCACACGTGTGTGCGCGTATTGTACGAGTAGTCAGGCGTGTTCTCTTCCTATACCGGTTCCGACAAATACGCTTTGTGATCCTTATAAATTCTCCGACGACGAGATTTTTTCATATAGCATATCATGTGCATGACGGTACGTAGATTTGTTATAGTGAAGCCTTAACGAGCTAGTAAGGGCACCTAAATGTAAGTTGAATGCACATTTAATAATTTTATCACTACAACTCAGTATCATTTTGATCAAATCGAGTTTTTGTACAGTAGACATTGTTAACTACAAAATAATAATTTTAATAAGGCTCACCAACAGTTTTTTTTTACGTTTTTACTTCAGAAATAAAGCTTATTTTGACAAGGGCTGTGTATTTTCTACACATTACGGCACCTTAAGTGTAATTATTTTCTAATAAATTCAACATACACATTAAATAAGTTTACAAATTGAAAGTTATCGAAAATTTTCATCTTTATTTCTCAATATGTAAAATCTAGAGCTGAGGAAAAATGTGGAACATAATATATTCCAGGGCAATACAACTGTAAAAGAGACGTCGTCGGCAAATATGCATTACACCTGCTAAGCCGACTTAGCAACTTTTCAGACTAAGACGCTTCTCCACTACACAAAGTGAAGTGAGGGCCTAGCAGTTTAAATTTCCGTCTCTCAGTCCGGGTGTTTGGGCCTGGAGTCCCCGAGGCGCACGTATGACTACACACAAAAATATTTTTAAGGCTAAATATAATTTGTTATAACTATGAAAGTAAATATTGGGATGAAACATATACGACATACAAATTCTTCATGATACTTACTCTCTAACGTGTATGAAGTCTGCCAACCCGTACTCAGGCGATAAATTAGAATATGTATAAACTGAAATACAGATCACTGTTTATGCAAGTAAATAAATGAAATAGCCAAAAATACTGTATTCTCTTCCGAACAAAAAGTATTCAAAGACACCGTAGATTAAACATTTAAGGCGATTTGGTAAAGGAAAAACGAAGGTTATATTTTATGCAAAGTCGCAATGTTGATAAAGCCAATTTATCGCGCATACAGATCACGGCATACAGAAGTAAAATAACACGAACCAGCAATAGGCCACAAAATGAAATCAAAAGTTCGAGGAAAAAGAACGCTGACCTTGAACTCTTCCAAGTATTACGTTTCATTTAGCAAATGCCCAATGTAAGCGAGATACCGTTTCGTCAAATACACTCCTAGAAACTCGACTGTATTGTATTTTAAATGGAACCCGCTATGTCTCTATATTTGTCTGGCTCTGTTCGTGTCGGCTAATCATGAAAGCTCTCTGCTATTCTGTTTTCTTTTCATTTAGCAGAAACATTAGAGCTTCATCTCGAATACTTTATACACAAATAACTTGTCAAATATTTTATATCTTTGCCGACTTTTATGTTTGATAATAGAGTTAAATAAAATGGAAGAATATACATATGCATCTCCTTTTTTTGTAAATAATGCAAGAATGTAATTTATTATAAATATTCATTAAATTATGTAAGATTTTGTTTATTATACTGAATAAGTTTAGATTGGTGACTTGGGCGTAACGCATTTTGAGTAACTATGTGGAAATACCCACAGTGACAGATGGTCGTGTAATAATCTACGTTGAGAAACAAATATCATTTTAATGCGGAGCAAAGACGACCTAATTGTAGGCAGTGAGCTTGGTGGGTGGTTCTTGGTATCGTAAGCATTCAAGGTGGGATCGATACACTCGGAGTTTCGGTCAACACGTGGTCCGGTCGCCCGGCAACCAGCGTGTGACGTAACTAAATCGTAGACGCACCCTACACTGGGGCTGAATGCGACCAGGTATTTCCGACTGCGAGTGCATTTATTATTTAAATGAACATGTACTCATTTCATCCGAATGTTTGTTAAGGCATACTTTTTTCTATTTAAGCTGTTGATGTATTTCGAAGCGAGGAATGTTCGTCACAGAAATTGTCACTTTACATATGACATAAGGTGCGTTCGAAAATTGCATATCGCCACTAAGTGTAGTGTAGGTATTAAAGAATCTGACTGTTGACTCAGCATATCTAGACGTTGATAACATTATTTAATTTTGGAACAGTTATTAAACAAATTAAGGAATTTTAAAATAATAAAGAAGTCTTATATAATTTGATAAGGCACTTACAGAGAAATTCCTGAGCAGTTATAAGTTATTTGTTATAGTGTGAGTAGTTGTGAAACGAGGTCAAAATAGAATTCGTAGGAACGCCGCATTGCGCTTGATGCGACACCTGCAGCACTAGCTCTACTCCAAGGAGCTGCAGATCTTTTCCATCTTGAGCAAATCTTATCCTTTCATAATCCAATCTAAGATATCAGAAAAAGCGTCTGCCTAAAACAATGTGGCTGTTTTATTTTATTCCACTGTTTCTCATTCAAACTAATGTTACCAGTTCTGCGTTAGATTTTATTAACTGTACCTCATTTAACGTAATATCTGAAACTCACAAAAGATTCGTAGAAAGCTAATTTTGGTAATAAACTTTTATATAGGCAAATTTTACTCATTAGCAAAAAGAGAACAAAATTTACTCACTGTCTTTTACAAAAGTTAAAATAGGTTAAATTAATACAAAATGTGACTTATCCTCTGACGAAAGATGAAAAATGAAATAAAAAGATGATAATATGCTGTTTCAGTCAACTGCTTCAGATAAGCCTTCTCAAATGAGGAAATTTTGCTCATTACTTCTACGAACGGGATGAGGGTCGTGGATCACAGAGCAAAGTTTCTCGCACTGCCTACCCGTCGACGACCAGGGCGTACAGCTGTACCTTGGTAGCTGCGCTATGGCGTAAGTCACCAGAGCCCCGTCTGTTGCAGAGTAGGGTGCATTGCAGGTAGATGAGATTGGCTTGGGCTACTGAAATATCCTCGGTTCGATCCCCGGTTCGAACACTATTGGGTTTTTCTAACTGGAAATTCTTGTAATGGTTTGGACTCTGGATTTGTGCCCGGTGTGTGGCAATATTGCTATCATTTATTCCATACTAGGACGTATAGCGTAACTGGTGAAACGTACTAGTGTAATACACCCCTCTGCCTACCTTTTCAGGGATTAAAGGCGTAATATTACGCTTTAACTTTATTTAGGTACGTTAATAATAAGTACACACGAAAAACAGGTATCACTATAAATGTTAAGCGTGTGGTCGTCAATCATAATAAAGCACATTCTTAATATAGAAAGTGAAATCAGCCTGCCAGTAACCGACGCAAAGAAAAATTAATTTTGTTGACTTGTATGTCAAATAAATTACAGGCTGCTGAAGTAATAATTGTCACCGTTAACATTAACAATGATTAGTATAGTAAAAATAAAAAAAATCCCCGGGGATGGGTACAAATTAGTTTGAATATTGGTATTATAGCTGAGCAGTAGTTTTCCCTTAGGCGATTATCATATGGTGCCGCGCAGCGCTACGGTCGTGGTGTACCGGTGTTAGGTATCGATGGATTTCATATAAGCATAGTCGTATATTATGCTGTGTTCAGAATCAACCGCGCCGGTGCGCCGCGCCATGCGAAAATGGCCTTGTT
>DWME01010745.1:0-10027 GCA_018244795.1 Parelbella ahira ahira
TGTCTCCAATGACATATTGATTAGTCATTGATGAGCCATTTTGTTTAAGCGTTGCTAAGGTCATATTGCGATTGACTTTACAAGAACTGGTTACAGAATGCCGTATTTATCTGGTGTAGGTTTAATAAAGTAGGCGCATAGCCTAGAGCTGGCTTGGTTTTAATTTTCATCTATATTTTGTTGTCACAAGTCTTTATTTTGAAAAATATTTTTCAGTACATAATAATTTGCAGTAAGTAGGTTTTAATTAAAATATTTATGAATTAAATTAAATGAAATTAACTAATTATTGTTAAAGATTAATAGGACATAAAATAAGATTTTTTTATTAAATCACCGGAATTTGTCTTCATTATTATATCTTATCCTCAAAGACCTTGAATAATATTGGCATAAAGACATTTATTAATGAGAAATATATATAATTTCCAGGACAATTCGGAGGAGATGTACAGCCTGGACAACGACTCCTTCCTGAACTCGCTGGAAGCCATGACTATCCAGAACTACTGGACCGACACCGTCAAGCACACGAAACTGTGAACCTTTTTTAACATTTGGTAGCTGGAAGATTTACCTCCCAGCCAAAGTCGTCTTACCGAAAAAATCGTTATAGATTTCCTTTTTCATTTCGCCATTGCAGTTCAGAGAAGATATCCTTTGGAATCGTGACAAACTTTAATACAGTGTTTCAGAAATGCGTGCAGCGCCATCTTGTAACGTTCATTGGAACTGTTTCTACCCACTGAGATTAAGAAATGATTGATACCACTGGTATTAAGAAAAGGTGGATTCTACACGGTGGATATATGAACTTACCCTAGTTACAACTGTGTAATATTGATATGTAGTGCACTTCTCAACGTGGAACTTATACTTAATATTTAAGTATTAATACGATATATGTGCAGCCCTCGCGCCATGAGCCAAGTGGTACTCTCAGCAGTGGTGTAATCAGTGTCGGGCTGTCATACGAGGTCACCATCAGGTCACAGTGCCTGCTGAAACTCACGGTCTCCGGTGTAAATACCAACAAACGCACTCAACGTGCAAAAAATCGTGGGGCAAATGTATCTAATGACAATACTTGCCAAGTTCCAGGACTCACTTGCTAAAGTCGAAGTGTGCAACGTGAAGTAAAAGTTTATTGTAATTTTACATAAATGTGAACCACAATAATACATTTAGAAATGATCAGTTCAATCTGTATAACAGTAGGAATAGCGCTGTGTATTGTGATGTTTGAATGTAACTTCTGTGCATTTGAAGATATTATACTGTTACTGAGATCTTCAAATCATTTATGTAAATACATACATGGGTAGGTGTGGTCTTATTTATTATTATTATGTCATTATTATTGATAAATAGGCATTATGATGGTAAGCATCTGCATCTTGATATAGTATCTAATATATTGGATGTAACATACTTCACAGTTAGCCGCTGTAAACTTATAAGTTTGACGAATGAAATTATTGATTAATTTTTTTGATTCTATGACAAATCAAAAACTAGGAATGACAAATTGATTCCTTTATACAGCAGGCTTTAAAAAAATAAACGTATTGTTGTGCCACTTCTTGTACCGTCTACAAATGTAAATAAATTACTTAAACACATTTCGCTTGATTGATATAATTTGTAGAAGTTCAATGGATTCCGGTACATGTGATGGGGTATATACATTTTCAAGTATTTGCAGTCCACATTAAATTTAGTTTCACATACAAACGTTTCTTTTTCTAAAATGAGCCAATGTCATATAGAAGTTGTATCAGGCTGAAAAGAAATAACTTAAAATATCACTCAAAAAAATTATTCACATGGATTATAAAAAAAATTATGCTGTCGTCAATCAGTTAGTATTAAACTTCATGATATAATTATTTGAAGTGTTGGCATATAGCATTGACGAAACTAAAAAAATAAAAATATTTAAAAATAGAATACAATTTGGTCACCTGTTTCTCACCGGAAAAATTTCATAAATAGTATAAGTTTGTAGGTATAATAATAATATCTATAGATTTTATACTGGCTTATCAATAACTTATTACAAATTCATCACATTTTCATGATATCAAACTCACTGTTGCATGTTAGCAGTGTTGAAACGTTAAAACTCATATTTGAATATACTAGTTTGATTCTTTCAAAATAATATGTATACACGGCGGTGATAAATGCTGCCACCTAATGATAACCCTTGCTCGGATACATATTTGAAACAGAGCAATTGCCATTCTGTTCGAATACTAAAAATTGTTTGCACACCAATTGTATAAAGTGCTGCCACCGTGCAAAACCCATGTCATAGAGAACGATTGTACCATAGACAAGTTATTTGGTGGCAAGGAGCTCATATTGTGAAACAAGTATTTTAATTTATCTTTCGTTTTTATTAAAGTTTCTATTATCCCAATGAAATTCTATAAATAATTTATATGAATAGTAATTTTAAACAATGATGTGAATAATATTAGATTTTACGATTAATTTATAGTAGAAATATTGTTTTTTAATTAGTTTTTTTTTTCATATATTGTAGTACTTAATATTGTTGTGATAATATTATTTTGTATTATTTGTGTTTGGATTAATGCACTATCATTAAAATAATTATAATAGTAACATTTAAGTATTTACTGATTGAAAAGAAATCATTTGATAATTTTAAACGCTTAATTAACTATTTGTTAACAGGTTTTCTTTACAACATTAATTACAATTATTTTGATGAAATACAGCAATAGTTAATTACTTGGTAAACTATTTTGTATAACCATAAATTCAATGATTAATAGGAGGGTGCAGATCAGAACTAATACATTTGTGGACTGGCAATAAATCCAGTAACTTAATGAACAGATTTTAAATTCACTGAGCAACTATGTTTGCTTTTTCTGTTGTCTGAAATAAAAGTATAAAATAAAACGCATACAAAATAATTTAAAATGCGTTTATTCAGATTATTTTATGAATGCACTCTGTTGGTAATGATTGTAACAAATTATGTCTGGCTTTAAAATATTCTCTAGACATAAGGATTTGATCTCAGTATTACATGTTAATTTTAAATGACCACAGTGTTAGTGTAATGTTGTATAAATAGCTTTAAATTTCAGAATGTAAATGGAAGTGGATAGGAACCTTTTTCTCTATGCACCTGTAGATTAATTCTTCACTGATAAGAATATATTTTCTTGTTCTTCTTGTTTCAGTTCTTTTTGTTTTCTAATTTAATTCGAAATTCAAATTTCTAGGTAATCAAGTCTTGCCATAGACAAAATATAAATTTTATTGATAGTTATAGAGGATAATTTTGGATATGTATTTTTTGACTTTTTTTATTGTTCCAAATAGAGTTTCGGAGTGATTTTTTTTGTTGTGATTTCGATTTCCGTCCAACGCTTAGTCCATGTTTTGCTTAATTTTATTTGTTGTAGTTCAGTCTTATTACTATTTAAAATTGTTTGAATCTTCGCTCACTCAAAGTGCACAAGTGCTTATGTGTATGCAGTTTTGTTAATCTTCCATTGGATTATCATATTATTTAAATTTTATTTATGTCTTTTTAGGAAAACTATGTGAAGTAACCTGATTAATCTACAATTTTTTTTATCATAGGAATAAAAAGAATATAACCAGTACATATTCAATAATTACATTTAATACACATCAACTTAAGAACACCAAACATTACAGTTTAAAGCTATCCCATTGTTCTATGTTAGTATGTATGTGTATATGTCAACATAGAACCACACTCTTGCGATATGTTTAATATGCAATTTTCCGACGAAATACGTAGTGTATTGTATGGTCTATAATTCTAAAGCCTATTCCATAGTGTTAAAAAATCTAGTATTCAATATTAATGTCCATGATATTTAACAATTTACCTACTGTCATATTCAATCAAAACATTATAATTAGTATAACTAAATCCGTGTTCAAAACTTTACAATATGAAAACCTTTGAATTCTTTATATAAAAAAATAATGACTTAAGTGTAATAAATGGTTCACATACTGTTGCTTAATAGGAATATAATACAGTGTAATGCAATATAAGAACATAATATGGTCTTGATGTTATATTGCATGATTTTATGTCTTGATTATGGATATTATAACATCTCCTTATATTATATCGATTATCCTGAATGCTACATAAAATCCTAAAACATTATCATATCAGGCCTAGACATTAATGTAACTTAGTAATTATCATGCATAGTAAATAAGTTCATGATGTGTGTATATTTCCATAGAGAATTATATGAAACGAGTCGATACCTCATACTATTATTTAGGACTTAGCTATCGGTTAACATTACTGATAATGTCATTTAAAATTTATGTTTATTATGAAATTCAGTATTTTGATCATTTGTGATAAATTTGTAATAGAAGTATTTTTTGAAATACATACATTTACGTGGATGATGACGATAATCATTATTATTACTTAAATTTATGTTTAACAAAAATCTTAGGCTCTCAGGTGCTAGAAAATAAATTTTGTGTATACAATTAAAAACCCCTAATGAAGTAACCCTTACATTACATATTCGTCATTTTGTTCGCGACACAGTTTATATACTGAGTTCATGGTTTAATTAGACTATATCATATTAAATCTATTTTTACTTGCATTCTTTTGTTTTATTCTTTACTAGCGGACCCGGCAGGCGTCGTCCTGCCCGGAAAATCCTATTGATTGTAGCTGATGAAAAGTATACTATAACCAGCTCAGGAGTATGAAAAATAATTGTACCAAGTTTCGTTAAAATCTGTTGTTTCTGTTTCTTTAACGGTTATACAGACAGACAGACCTCTCTACAGATTTATTATATAGAAGAAAAAGAAGATTAATTGATTGATAACATGTATTTATAATTACTTATTTGATTATTTTTAATATCATACCTACATAATTTTATCATTTTCATATTTTATTATTTTATCACTTGATATAATTTATTTAATATATTTTGTTAAATTAACATATGTAACATTAACGTTAACTATTGTTTTAGACTTCTGGTTTTAGTAATAATCCGCCTATTAATTAATTGCCTATAATGATTTATAATCTGTGACGTATAACATTATCGATTGACGTTTTTGCCGCCAACACAAAGGACTTTTATCTTTTTTGTAAACATTGGACCGATATAAAAAGGTGAAACTCTGCTCGACTACAGTTTTATACAATAAAAATTAAAATGAGTAAAATAGTGAATTTTGTCGTCATTCCTCAAATCCCACCAGAAACCACTTTTACACTATGCTGTCGAATTGGGAGGTCTGTTACGATAGAAATAGTCTAAATAATAATAATTAATAAATAAATAAGACTGCCTCGTTGGTAGAGTGGTTGCAAGCGCGACTGCCGATCGGGAGGTCCTGGGTTCAAATCCTGGGTCGAGTACTATTGGATTTTTCTAATTTAGAAGTGACTAGGAGTCTGGATCTGTGCCCGGTATATGGCAATAGATTCATCACCTATTCCATTGGACTTAAACGTAACTGGTAAATTGTAGGAGAATACTACATTCCTTTGTCTATGCCTTTAGGGATTACAAGCGTGATGTTACGTTACTAAATAAATAAAATATTCCAACTAACCTTGGTTTCACCAGGTTTATCGTCGGGTCTGTCGCCGAGTAGACCGCGCCTAACTTCTCTAGGGGCAACTTCGTGTCCGCGGCTGCGGTCCCATCTTTCTGGTCTAGTAACATATAAATATGGATGTTAATTATTTTGAAACTAATTTATGTAGTACTTTACTAACATTGCTAATATTCATATGTGTCACAAAAGCAATGTGTTGAAAAAAAACTTGATGGAAAATTATGAAATTCCACATGGAATGGTTTTATGGACAGGTGCAGATCTTTCAATTCGAGGTAAAGGCGTCTTGAAAAGTGATAGTGTTGGCTTTTATCCATTTCCAAGCTTCAGACAGCAAAGATGACTACAATGTGCCAGTTTGTCAGGATCGTGATTGGTGGATATTTTTTATCACTGCCAACACTATAGGAAACAAATGACATGAAAACACACAATATAGGATAATGGATTCTGTTCGAATGAAACCAAATTGCGAACCATCCAGATTTGATTGTCAAGCACACAAAAACACAAGTCTAATCCAAGTGAACCTCGATGTGCCTTTATTAAACGGCAAAGAATGTCAACAATAAAGGAGATTGAAGAGACTATAAAAAATGACAATTATATTATATCATTACCACCTTGATGATGATGAACTCACCTGTTATATTCTCTGCGGGGGGAGTGTATGTCGGAATTGTCTTTATCCAGCCTGTTTTTATCGGGCCGGCGAGGTGGTGAGTCGCGACGACGCTCGCGTCTGTCCTCGTGGCGTGCTCGATCCTTGTCGCGATCGCACTCATGTTCACGGTCGCGATTTCCATCTGTTGTGGTAGAATTATATTCAATTAACTTATTCGACGATAAAACTTTTATTCAACTGATATAATACATGGTTCAGTTAACCAAATTGCGAGTACACTGTCTCAGTACAATAATAAAACATATCTTATGACTGTATAGCATAATATTTAAGAAAAAAAAAAAAAATAAAAAAAAAATAAAAAAATGTAATAAAATTTATGCACACACATAATATTACAACTATTTTACTATTAAATGTTTCGTGAGTATTTATACACATGATCAAGCAAACGGTGGAAGCTCATGACTAAGAACCTCATATAGGTCTGAAACTACTAGGGCCATCCCAAAATCGCACATGAGTTAAGCCGGTACATAGATAATGATTGCCACAACTGTAATTGTCACTTTTATTTCTTACTTTTTACTATACTCTACCTGTTAATTATTAAATCTTTCTTTCATGCTTCCTTACCACACTTTGTTCTTTTCTCAATTTTCAAATTCATGGTCAAGGTATGGAATTTCTACTATAGCCAAAACTAGTAGTAATAAAATTCTCACCTGTGACTTTTCTGTCTGTATAGGATGATCGTTGCTCAGTAGATGGCTCTGCTGGTGGCAGCTCTGGCTCTGACTCCTCCTCATGAGAATCCTGTAGCAAAACAAGGTTCTACAATTGTACTGACTCCTATTTAAAAAAAACATATTCAAAGCTTAAGACATGACAAATTGTTAAAATTATATAAACAGTATTTTTATATTAAATAGTAAAAATAAGAAAAACAATGTGTGTATTCTAAGGGCCATCATATGGCCACCATATTATTATTTATATTTTGATAATTGGACAAGGATTTACCACCTCCAGAGTGAAGTAACAGAAAATATGATATATCTTTTATCACGTAGTATGAACTGAATTCAACACAATGTCAGTTGGTATATAGACATTTGATATACCCACATATCTGCCGTTAAATGAGAGGAAATTATTTGTAATGCAAAAATTTCTTACAATTTTATTCATATTATAAATACTACAAACTATTCTATGTATAATATTATCTCTTTATCCTGGCTAGATATTTATTAAGTTGTATTATTAGTTTATTATTATTATTATTCTAGAAAATACAAAATACTTACCACTGTTCTGATTATTATATCGTATTTGTTTTTGAATAAATTTCAACAATCCACTTACTGCATTGTAGATTGACACAACACTTAAGGAATCCATTTATTCAAAAGAAGTTAATTTAAGCATGATATTTATTTGATGTATTTTCATAAATATATATGAAACAAAAGATACAAGTATATGTAAAGCTAGTACATTGTAAGGTAATTTTTTTTATCTGGGAAAAGTATCTCAAAATGAGTTTGTAAAGCATTACCACCACCATCTCCGATCAAGTAAATGTATTATTAAAATATTTGTATACAAAATCTTTTAGAGGCTTTAATTTGTACAATTATTATTATTAAAGTTGCAAAATGTTTCAAAATACAAACCTTATGGTTAAACTCAATACATGACTGATTTTGCGACATTAAACATTGGACTATAAAGGAGACAGAATTTTTGTCTTAAGCCTATGTACTCACATGTAATCGCTGTAAAGAGGTGCCAGAGACGACAGCTGCTCATCTTGAGGCTTCGGGTCGGAGGGTATTTTGACTTTTGTTTTGTGTCAATTTACAAATGGGTAACATATAAAATAATAAAAGTGTTAATATCATCGTTGAAACAATTGCAACGAATAAAGGCTTATTTTTACTGTTATATCATAAAAAAGAACATCAATCTTTGTGCATAAACAATACTAGTTTTATACAATTTGTTTGCAACTACATGAACTAACTAATATTATCATAATGTTATTACTAAATCTATAAATAGTGGCATATGTAATTTGAGGCAATTTGTTAAGTTTAGTCTAAAACTCTAAGAGGAAATCTAAAAATATTAGACGTCCATGTTTAGCAATTAATTTATTGTAGATTTAAGCCCTATTACATATGCGGTAGTATTAAAAAAAAATGGCAATTGGGAATTACCTCGCTCATATCCATGTTCACAGTTTCATAGTTCGTGTCGTCATCTCGGCGGCGGGAACCCCCGGCGGCGCCCTAAAATATTAGTCTATTGTCAAGCAGAGAAGACAGGTTAATATATTATTATATTACCATCTTAAATACAATAATGTAATAAAAAAAATCATATTCATCATATTTTTAGACATATACCCAACAAAGATTTGTATATCCAAATACAGTTCTATGTAATATATAACAATCGCAAAAATGTATATTGACATTACTGCCTCTTGTATTTCTATAAAAACATATGAAGTTGACCACAATTTAGACTAATCTTTAAAAATAAATCGACTTTCAAAATTTATCGGGTTGTTTCATAATTTATAGTTCGATGAAAAATACAGCAAAAAAGCCAAGGACGTATGATCTTACCCAAGCTTGTGGACCATATCGTTCAGAATCATTATCCTCGTCGCTTCCGTACCCCACAAGGGAATCCATTTTTAGATAATGAGCACTTTTATGTTGCAGTGTAATAAAAATTGACAATTATATTATATCAGTGAAAACCTATGATTGCTTTAATATGACACTAGACACCGATCACATTGACAAAACAATATGGCGCCGATTGCAAGCCCAGAAGAACTTGGAAATAATATTGAATGGCTAGTATCAAGAATGGATCAAAATTTCAGTTTTGTAATGGAAAGTAGTATAAAATTTTTGGTAAGGTCCCTAGCAATATTTAATTTACAGATTTTACGGCAAATAGTATAGAGTATCTAAGTAATTAATATTCGAACGCTTTTTAAATAATATGTAACAATGGCAATAGCATCAAATAAAAATTACAAAGATGCCATTCTGTCACAATATTATATTGACATAGTCAAGATATTGAATAACTGGACTTCCGATTGGTTCACGTAAGATGTCTCCCGAGATACAAAAGACATAATATAGAAGACCTTCATATTATTCATAATGGAAATTAACATTAATGTTTAAATACGTAGATATTTATTTATGTAACTGATTTTAGATTATTAATAATTTTTAATTAAAGTTTGATATGCATTTTTTAATTTTATGTCTTTAATGAGTGCAAATAATGTAACATTGTTGCAATGCCTTATTTGTGCAATTAGAGAATGCTAGAGATCAGAGAGGCTTAAATATTCACTGTAGACGTATACATGTATTTCGTACAGATACGGCGAATTAAACATTTCCATCCAAGAATACTATCGAGAGCAAAAAAATCGCACAGTACCTCAATTTTCGTTTCAAAGTACTTTTTTTTTAAATGGCGCTTATTTTTCAAATCTTATTTTAACAAAACTAGAGTGCACACGAGCTTACAAGCGCGACTGCCGATCGGGAGGTCCTGCGTTCAAATCCCGGGTCGGGTACTAAGTATTGGATTTTTCTAATTTAGAATTTCTAGTAGTGACTCGGAGTCTGGATCAGTTCTCGGTGTATGGCAATAGGCTCACCACCTATTCCATGGGACTTAAACGTAACTGGTGAAACGTGGGGGTGTAGTACA
>DWME01010746.1:0-10027 GCA_018244795.1 Parelbella ahira ahira
TGATATTTACTATGAACTTTGATGTAATTTTTGACGACTAGGAAACTAAATTGAAACTGGTACACCACTTTCTTGGCTCACCGTACAACAGCCAGAGTTAAAATTAATACGCGGTATAAACAATAATAAATAAAATTAAAATTAATTAAAATAATAAGCGGTTTTATTAGTCGACAACATGCTATAACTAACCTCGGATGCTTCGTCGAATCTTCCAAATAGCTCGTTGAGGAGCTCCACCATCCGCATGGGTGAGAGAGAGGTGGATATCTTAGTATAGTTCACCACATCAGCGTACAGTATGCTCACGTTCTCATGCTCTTCCACGTACAGTTGGCTAGAATGATTATCATACTAAAAAGATGATGTTCCAGAAATTTATTTGTACAGACATCTCATCCAATTGCTTGCCGGTTGACTAATTTGTACAAAATTAAACGTAAATGATTTATCGATGCTCACTAGTACCCTTTAAGGGACCTGGCGTAATGATATAGTAATTATTATGAATGAAAAGTGTAGGTATCGATATTTTGGACAAGAAATGTTTGTCTCGTCATTAATATCAACTCATTTATTGTAATTCTTTTGGGGATGAATCTTATGTAGATAGAATTATTAAGACCACATCATTATTAATGTCTACGTATAAATTTTAATGTCTTTTTCCATGTTAATATATCTTATTAGGCACTTAGGACTTTAATATGGTATACCTACATGTATTTGTATTTAATAAATCATGTTAGGACTGCACTAATTAGATTACTTTGTTCTTTTAAAATTTTCAAAATGACAGTCGAAAGTGCTAATAGTTTATTTTCAAATGTTTATTTACGAATAATAATTTTTAATTTTAATAATTAACACTCCCCTGAATGTCTGGTGTAGTGAAATTTTATTGAAGATAAGAATTATGAATAAAAATTATTATATTCTACAGCTAAAATTATTAACCTTTTTGTCCATTAAACCAAATATAATTGCTGTAATGGTATAATTACACAATTATACATTTATAAATATTTAGCATTTATATATGGACAGTGTTTTTGTGTTTCTATTATATTATTTCTAATGTATATCTCGATTTATGCACATCTTAATGAAAATATAAGATATACGTTCATAGTGACTACACGTTGAGCTCATGACTCACAACATGCAAGTAAGTAAGTAAAGTAATAAAATAAGTCATAAAATAATAAATAAGTAAGTAACTGGGTAATGGGTAACTAGGTAATAAGTAACTAAGTAATAAAATAATGGATTTTAAAAGAATACTCCTGTTAACATTACATTTTACAAAATTACAAATTTTATTTTTTTACTTTCTACGTTTACCCCAACACCGTACCAGATCCCATGCGGGGTAGATAGGTAATAAGCAAAATTTTAATTCCGTTTGTCAAAATGAAAATTCCGCATGAAAATCGGTGTCTAATTTACGCAAGACCTACATATTTTATGTTTCCCTTACCACGTGAAAAAATCACATAAGTATAAGTCACTAAAAAAATTAATGAATAAGCTCTAAAACATCTTGAAGATAATCTTGATGCTTTATACATAAAGGAAACAAAAATTCAATTATTTCGGTTTAGTTTGGACTCAACTACTGAGAATAAGAGCAAGGAGTTTAATTAATAAGGTATACATAGATACTAACTATGCCAATTCGCATTAAGTCCGCCCTTTGTTAACAACAATAAAGAATAAAATAAATAAATAAATAAATAACTACATCTTATTAAATAGATATTTAATTATTACATTTTAATTGGGCCAGTAATTTTCAGATCAATTCCTTCAAAGTACTTGTTCCCCTTCAGGGCGCCACACTAAGCAAATATTTAAGATTAAACATCTATATATATGAAGGGTAATACTTAAGGAGGCGTTGACCTCGAAATAGCTGATCCGATTAAGATGTAACGTGTTACAATTTTAGTTAATGTAAATGTGTTGACAGCATCACTGGTCGAGTGGTTGCAAGTTTGACTGCTGATCGAGAGGTCCTGGACTCGAATCCCGGGTCGGGTACTATTGGATTTTTCTAATTTACATTTTCTAGCAGAAATCTCTAGCAGTGGTTCTGAGTCTGGATATGGTCCGGTATATGGCAAAAAGTTGACCACCTATTATTCCATTGTGGAACATAAACGTAAATGGTGAAACGTGGGAGTGTACTACACTGCTCTGCCTACCTCTTTGGGGGATTATAGGCGTGATGTTAGGTGTTTTTTAATATTACGTGTCAAAATGTCTAATATGAATAACATACATACTTGAAAGACTTGATATCATGACTGTGACTCTGACTTTGGATATCCACAAACATATTTCTAATGTCCTGCCTAACCCTTGACACTATATGCTCCGGAAGAATACTCAACATGAGACGTTCCTGAAAAAAAATCTGATTTTAAATATTTCTAATATCATTTCGTGCTTGTTCTAACTTCAATCCTCAGATCGGCTTCTATTGAGTTTTTCTAACTTGAACGTCCTAGTGGTAACCTTGGATTCTGGATTTATACCCGGTGTACGGCAATAGTGTCGCCACCTCTTCCGTCGTGGGACGTGAACGTAAGTAGTGAAACGTGGGAGTATACTAAACTCCTCTGTCTATGACTTGGGGGAGATGAAGAGGTTATGTTACGTGTATTAAAAAGCATTGATAGGCTATTAGTTCGAAATTTGGCCCCTAATGGTCCCGGGTTCAAATCATGCCGTGCACTTCCCATAACGATGAATGAACACATCGTAAAAACCTTGCACACCTTAGAGGTCTCCAAACAAAAGTTGGCCCACGTAGAAGACTACGGCCTTAACCCTCTCATCCTGAGAGGAGATCTGTGTTCATTAGTGGAAGGATAACACGATTGATTATGATGAAAAGTTTCTCAAAACAGTTGTCAATAGTACCCGATTTGATACTTTTTACTATCTTCTAGAGTATGTCAAAATCGTTAGTATCAAAACATCCTTGATCAACTAAAATGCTTGCGATCAATCAGATGTCTATTTTCCACTTGTCACATTCATGGTTTCCACGAATTTCGACACGGGAAAATGTGGCCAACTAAAAAGTCATTTTTTATAGTACATCATATTACCTCCTGATCCTTCACGAATTTAAGGCGCAAGGTGCTCTCGACACACGCCCTCCTGTCCAGGAACGATCTCCTCGTCACAATCTCATTCATCAGTCGGAAGTATATGCCCATCAGGTTCACACCCACCAGGTACATGATGTCGGACGTTACCTGCAACAGGACATTCTGTTTTCTTTATTTATCAAGAATGCAACTCCAAATGGGGGGCAGGGAGATTTTAGTGGTTTTTAATTCAGTCCCCACTCAGAGACCTGGTTTCAGATATTGCCGCGTGACTCCTTGCAAAATTATTCAGCTTTCAATATTGTGTATATATGAGTAACATGCACGGTGACAGAAGAAATCGCGAGGAAATATAGTACATATTTTGCATTTTCATCCTGTTTTTCGTGAAAATATCTTAATGTCTAATTATATTTGCACAGGCAGTGCATACGCTTCTTTTATCTAATATATTAATATAGATAAATACGTTCTCAATATTCAGTTCATTAGTTTCATTGTTACAAATGTCATACATGATCGATAATTATCCTCTATACGTATAATTGATTATGCTTTGATTCTTTATTATCGTCGTACCTAAATAAATGCAATTAGTGATAATAATAATAATAATATTTATGGAATAATTTGTTGCCTCAAATAAAATTATTTGAACTATAATAGTGCAAAGTTTTCTTACAACGTTACAGCAAGTGATAGGCATTTACTTTTAAAACGCAGGCAACGTTTTAAAATGTAGACAGAAAAGTGTATTATTTACTAGTTACATTTACGTCCCACCATGAAATAGGGGGTGATTCTATTGCCGTATACAAAGCAAGCATCTGGGCTTCTTACTGGGATTTCTAAGTGGGAAATACCGATATCGATAAACAAAATAAACGGGCATCAATCATAGACATTGTCTATGGAAAAGTTAAGGCCTCAGCCTACCGAGTGCTGGTTAGAGATATCACACGCCTTAAACAAACTTTGTTGAGAACTTTAAGGTGTACAGGTTTCTTCATAGTGTTTTGTATAATAAATTAATTTCAGTGTTTTTAGTCCATCAAGTCAAGGGCAAGGAGAAAAGCCAAGGGGAAGGCAAAAGCGAGAAAATCGTATTATCGGCCAACCCTAATTACTAATGACTGATAATAAACAATTTAGTGGATTAAGATTGGATTCGAAATATATTTGCATACAAATATAGATGATATGTATGCAATATGCAGTGCTACTTGAAGTTTGAATAATATGTATATTTTTTCTACTATATTACATGAGCAACAGTGAATAGGCACTTTATAGGCAAGCGTTTCCTAGACCATATCTCGATTACCATCAGGTGCGATTGTACCTACTCAAACACGAACCAATTGCTATTAAAAAACGTAGCCGACCAAAGGTCGAAATTAGACCTTGACATTCAAATATGAAGTATTTTAACTTACTACAACTTTTATGTCGGGATCCTCATCATAGGTGAAGAGAGCGAACACTAATATGTACACTAAGCTGACCACCACGCCCATTATAATGGCGAGGAAGTTGTTCCTCATGGGTAGGAATATATACGTGGAGAGGAGAGCCATGGTGGCGTACGCTGGTCTCAATGGCATCCCTTCAGTTGAGCTGTAGATTGCAACCGCTACGTCTGAAATTATATTATATGATTATTTAATTTTTGCGTCAAATATTCTAAACATTCTTTATTAAAATAATTGTTAAGCTCTCCGAAGCCGCCGTGCGTGTATGAAGAGTGTATTTATTTAGAAGAAGCATGCCAGATCTGTACGGATAAATATTTTTGGTTGTTGATGCTCTCTGTCTACCCTACAAGATACCTGGTATGACGACGTAATACGTAATATAAAACTAACAAGAATAATTTAAATACTAAATTAGCTACAAATGGTGCTCCTGTAAGTAAATAGATAGTGTTTAAGCGTAAAAAATAAGAGAATTAAACGATGAAGAAGAATGCGGAAGATACCTACTACTGCCATATCGTCACGCCAGGGCGTCATCAAAGTAGGTAGGTAAAGAGCACATAGTGCCAAGTGTCAGTACCCATAAAGACCTGATGCACTTGCACTTACTCTCTTCATACGCCCGTCAATTTCGGTGACTTCAGACTCAAAAAATGCAAAAAACAAAGTGTTCTAACCTGTCAACACAAGATCCGCGGTAATAATAAAACTGACCAGTATGGGTAACCAGAACCATCGCTTCTTCAGCGGATCGTAAAAACATTTCCACAACGACATCGCTGGAAGGGCGATCCGCAAAACGTACATACCCATCGACAAGTAGGTAGACCTCCATTGTATTTGCTGAAACGAAAATATGAAAGTAGTTATTCGTGATTCAGTAGATTTGCTTGTAGCTAGACAGTGTCAGCAAATGACAATTATTATTATTTATTTGTTTATTTTTTATTTACATAATTATATGTATATAGAATTGCGTTCGACTGCGATAATTGTTTAGAAGTGCAAAAAAAATGAAATAGAAAATATCCCATAATTAGTTAGGACTAGTATAACACACACACAATGTGACTATGTCGAAAAATTAAGAAGAGACCAAAATTTCTAAAAATTAGATCGTAAGTTGTTGTTTACTCATTTTTACTTGTCTATTATTACTAAATGTCAAATAATCCATAACTATTTATATTTCGATAGATGGTATGGTTGTGATTTGGTAGAAAATAGTTAGTCTCATAAATTTTTGTTCTATTAAACAGGTGTGATATTGTTGTATTTTAATACACTGTATAATATAACATTTAGAAGTAAGATCACGTCTGTAATCCCCGAAGGGGTAGGCAGAGGAGTGTAGTATACTCCCACGATTCACCAGTTACGTTTAAGTCCCATGGAATATGTGGTGAGCCTATTGCAATACACCGGGCACAATTCTAGATTCCAAGTCACTACTAGAAATTCTAAATTAGAAAAATCCAAAAGCACTTGACCCGGGATTTGAACCCAGGACCTCCCGATCAGCAGTCGCGCTTGCAATCGCTCGACCAACGAGGCACTCAGTAGTAGCATAACATTCAGGATAAGAGATAAACAGTTCATATAAATAAAAGTTATTAATTGATGATACAGAAGTAGCAAGATAAGAGTTTTAGATTACAATGCTTTTGTTCGCAAAACGGTTGCAGGATAATAAGATAAATAATCCACCTGAGATTAAAAGGAATTAGTCACATAAGTACACATCGATAAAAATAATTTTTCATAGCTCTAATTTATATAAATATAATAAAAATCTGTTTAAATTAAATTTAATGAACCGTTACTAAAATCAGTCATGATAACGGATTTCGCTATAACGACATAAAGTATTGACTAAAAGACCAACGCTCTTGCATGACTCAACAATGATTCAATAACTTGACAATAGATGACACAGCACGTTCTCAAACTAATCAAAAATGATAGTACTTAAATAATAAACAACATATTTAGACTCAAAATTTTTTTTTTAATATGCATACCTATTACCTATGTAGTTTTCAGAATATACATAACATATGTATATCTCATAACCTACCTCATGGTATGTGCTCGCTATAACAATAATAATATGAACCGTGGAAAAAGCTATGAGCAGAGAAACGTAGATAAACAATAGTGTCTCTCTGAGCTTGTCGTCGTACTTCCGATACAGGCCTTCCAGATCTTTTTGACAGAATTGGTCCTGCAACAAAATTTTAAAATAAAAAAAGTATTATAACAATTATTATTACTCGACGTCAGAAGTCGTGGAGAAGTTTTCATACATTAGGGTCCTTCATCATATTCTCTAAGGCGTGCAAGGTCCGCCAAGTCGCACGTTGTGTAGCAAGCTGTTAATTTAACCTTTGACAGTCCGAAAGGAGATTCGTGTCCAACAGTGGAATAGCGGAAGAGTTGATGATGATGACGATATGTTAAATGGAGTTGAAAGTAAATTTTTTTTACAACGTTTTCCATTTAAGTTATTTTCTATATTAATGATCGATTAGGCTCAAAACAATTTCATTATCGTAATTGTTATTTAAACATGAAATGTCATGTAATTACAGATTGGGCGTACAACTTCGATCCAATCGGTTGATTACAAATGTTTGAAAACGAGATAATATTCAGGTTATTTGTTTACACCGCCTTCTTTTTGTAAAAAAATTATCTATAACATTTATTTACATAACTTGTATTAATACATCAGAGAGAACTTGTAAAATTACGAGCTCTTATAATCCTATTTACCCGTTTTCGCAATTTTTTTGGGTTTATTGTATTTTTGTCCTTATTATTATTTATTTTACACACCTATCACTCCCATCAATTGGCTTACTTTTCTGATCATTTACTTTACTGATCCGTATATTTCATGAAAATGTAACACCACGCCTGTAATCCCCGAAGCGGTAGGCAGAGTACTGTATCATTATATTATACTAATATTGTTTTTTAAAATTATGCAGCATGTATAAGATCTACCTTTATCTTTTTTAAACTTTGTACATTTTATGAATTTGTATAACCAAGCAAATAAAATAAAAGGTTTCAAGGTGTCAAGTTTAACCATATATTAAGTTTAACCATCGAAAGATTTGTGAAAAGCAGAAGAGAAAGCTACAAACCCTTAAGTATTTCCAATTCCACTGTTTACCGCCAGCCTGCTCGGCCTCCGCCGTCCTGAAATCATGCAGCGACGAGAGCATGCTGGTCGCCCTGTTGGTGTTCATGGAATACCTGGCGAGCAACTCGAGGGCGCCGACTTGGAGCACTACGGAACCTGTGGTTCGCGACAAAGCGCGATCGTCCTGCGAACAAAAATGCAAAAAAGTGTACAGCCCAAATGTTGATGGATGCAGGTGCGGAAGGAGGGCATCTCGCTCATCTAGCCCTAATAGGTCAAATTGCTGATGGGCGGGTCAGAAGTTTACGAAACTGGTGTTTATGAAGAGAGTGGTAAAGTTAGAAGCCTTCACACAGTAGACAGGGCGAAACATATGCCATATTCTCATCCTCACCGATCTGACGTGCTTTTTCTACTTTCAGCACTCTCTTTGTGGATACGGTGTTTGGAGACTTCTGACTACCCTAACAGTAGTAGGGAAAATAAACAATTTTAACATACTTCTAGCATCTGATGCGGGTAAGGAAATAAATAAGTATAACGCGGGAATCAAATTTGCGCAAAGAATTATAATAAGATTTACATTTTAGCTTCTTGTCTTTGTCAAAAACGCCAAAAATATTTGATAGAAGTTTGACAGGCATTGGACATGAATATTTTGCGATTATGATATTTTCATAGCGTATTATCAATGTAACATTAATATAATTTTACTATTTAATATAAAATTTCCTAATTGTCAATAAATATTTTACAAGGTATTTATAACTTTTCAAACGGTAAAGTAACCTTGTAAACCTTCGATTTCGACTACGATTATAATTTTCCATAGAGTTCTAGAATATTGATTCTGTCTAAAGGTCCACTTTAAAGAAAAGTATTTCATTATAATCGTTCATAGTTCCACTGACAGATATGGATCTCGTCTCAAAATGAGAAGGCTTTATAAGCCATAGTCTGCTACGCTGGTCAAATACGGTTCCAACAGAATATCATAAAGAACTCTAACGTGTCCAGCTTTCTTCATATTTTCGGTCACTGTTATGGCAAATGATATTCAATATTTATGTTTTTATTATCTTTCATCATATACACATCACATACATCATATTATCAGAATATCGTCTGGCAAATACCTCTTTTCTTACTAACCTGACATGCTGCTTCCACATTGGCCAGTCTTTATACAAGGTTACTTTACACTTAAAAAAATAATCTCGATATTGTCAATTAATTACAATGATGTTGTCTTTACGGGAATTCCCGAAACCCACAATCAATACACAGTGATTTATCATTTAGCCAAATGTTTGGACATTATCAACTAGCACAGTGATTCCCAACCTGTGGTACGCGTATTCTGGGGTACGCGGGGTCCCATTGGGGGTACCTGAAAGTTATATTGATAATGACGGCATTATTGAGAAGTTAAAACAGTTAACTTATTAACTTATAATATCTTAGCGCAGAGGAAGGCCACGGAGGGTGTTTTAGTTCGGTACGAACACCACATAATCGGTATTTATCCCAGGGTACCGGGTACCTTTACAAGGTTATTAACAATAAAACATTAATTAATTATTTTTCAAGGTTATTAAAATTATCAAGGTTGGGGTATTCAAACATTAAAAGTTTTATTAAGGGGTACGGGAACGAAAAAAGTTTGGGAAGCACTGACCTAGCATAATATTTACTCAATTTTATCGAATTTAGTAGTAACTATGATTCAATCCATATAGAATGATAGGCTAGTCATGCAAATAGCGCCACGTTAATAATGATTGAATAAATATTATGAGATTTGTCGTTCGATAATCGGTCAAGTAATTATCATATCCTTATCAATATTGAAAGTCGTTTTATTGCGAGAAACAATTATAATATTATTTATGACGAGTTTAATGAGTCTAAAAGACGCGAATGAAATGTTCAAGGATCGCAGTTCGTACCGCTGGAAGTATGTTTGACAATTCGTCTATTTACCTTAAACGGATTCCCCTTAAGAGAAAAGAGGCGAGAAAATGTACCTATAAATATGTAGTATTACATGACAAAGCAAAAAATGACATTTGCAAAGCAAAATTGTCATAATAGTGCCTTTAGTAGATAAACCGTTCTAATAGATTATGTAATAGAAGAAACTACGTTACCTACAGAGACAAAATTGAGCCAGGTCTTATTCGAATATTGTGGAAATCCATTGATACCAGTTAAGTTAAAATTGACAACATGCATGCACTAAATCCGAGAAGTGTTTTCAAGTGGATGGAGGTCCTGGG
>DWME01010747.1:0-10023 GCA_018244795.1 Parelbella ahira ahira
GCTCGTATTTTACCCTTTTCGCTTATCCATACTTTTTGTTACCTGTAAGTAATTGGTCCACGCAGTTTCGAAGTCGTGTGTGAAGGTTCTAGCAATTTAACGTCTAAGGGAGTTTAATCATTTTTAAACATCATCATTTTGCATGATATCAGTTATCAGTAACATTAAAATAATTTTTGATTTATTGCTCAGTAGCCTACCAGAACTATGAGAACGATGAGGACACAGACGATTTGTCGGAGACCAGGCCTCACACCACACGGATAATTGAGAGAGATTTCGAAAAACTCGTTCTCATAAACCGAACCCGACCGACGCCTTGTGACCGCGAAATGTATCTGTACCAGTTAGACTACAAGAATCTGGATGAGAAGCTTAACAGACCTTTGAAGGCTTGCGACAGACCGTTCTACGTGCAGCTGGTCAATTATACGAACATGATTCTGGTGGTTGTCAATGGGTTGTGTCCAGCTTCCGAAGTGCCAATAATACCTATACAGGCGACTGAGGTGCAGTATAACGAGTCCTTGCCCTGCTTGAAACATATGCACCCACTGTACAGGAAGCAACCGACTTCTTGCATTCGCAACCATACTGAGGTGAGCAGCGCATATTTTTTCCGAAATAATTTATCTAGCAATTTACTTTGGACAATATGTATTTTGTCGCAAACAAATTATAGAGGATAGTTTTGAAAACGTTGCATAATATGTATGTTTTATTTTTTAATTAAATATCAGACATAAAGTTATTCTGAAATTTAGCTACTTAGAATTACGCCAGATTAATTCCCATTGGTTATGAATATAATAAACGTTATAATGCACCAGAAAAGACCATAGTGTTGCCATCATTTTTAAATATTTGACCTAAATCTACCCGATCTGTATTGAATACAAATTACTTAGTCAACCTATTTATCATTCCACTGTTGGAAAATGGGTCTCCTCACATCTTGAGAGGGTTAAGGCCATAAGCTACCACGCCGGCAATGGGTTGGCACACTTCACACATCTTAGAAGTTTATCTTTTTTTTTATGAATTTTAATGTGTGCAGGTTTTTTCACGATGTTTTCTTTCACCGTTAGCAAGTGATATTTAAATTTAAAACGCACTTTTGTAAAGAGGTACTCTCATTGCATTTGATACAAAAAAAAACACGATGAAGAAAAACTAACTTATAAAATGTCCTCAAATTTATTACTGTAATTTTAGGAGAGTAATATCGACATGTGTGGACGAGGCAGTCTACCACAGACCAAGCTATGGATCATCCTGGGTTTCATATCGGCATTCCGTTACTTTATGATATGAACACTGAAGAAAAAATGGAGTCTATGTCAAAAAATTCTATATTTAGGTAGAATTCTGAAATTTATATATAACAAAAAAAATTATATAGATTTCAAAAAATAAAATTTAATGCCAACACAGATTATAATATTCAATTATCATTAAATACTTTGTTTCAAAATATTTATAAAATAATTACATGTCAGTACCACATATCATTGTAGGCTCCCGTTTTAAATTCCTATAGGATTATATAGAGGATATTCTGCAGGCCTTTCTCTAGGCAATGTTCATTTACCATATCAGTCCATTATTTGTGGTATGAATTTTAATGTAATATTTAATATAATTAAATAATTTTTCATGTTACATGTTATTTACACAGATTAATAAATGACTAGTAGTAATCCACAATACTTATTTACTGTTTTGCCAAATTAATTAATTTATTGATGTTAAACATTTAAGTATTAAAATTTATGTGATCGACCCATACTGTCTTGCATGTTCATGGTTGGTCAACGCTCCGTCCTAATGATTTGAATCATTCAGACCAGGATGGAAATTCTTTTAAGCCTCTATGAATTTATACATTTCCAAATAATTTGTTATCTTGGAAGCATTTGTTAACTTAAATGAAATTAAAGATACATATTTCTTAGTGAGTAATATTTATAGAATGTAGAGTTTTGAATCTGTCATTCAGTCCTGTGTATTTCTAAATGTAACCTGTATATTTTCCTTTTTAATGTGATGATTTAATCGGTTAAAATAAAATATTTATTGTATTTTTTTGTTTTATTTCCTACTATATCTTTTAAATACACAAAAAAGTTTCAGTAAATTAATATACATATTTTGCAATATAATAAAGTTTCATTCGATCATGTTTTGTAAACGCTAAATCGTTGTATCTGCCTTAGTCCTATTTATAAAATCAGTTATTTCAGCCATAAGTAGCTGATACCTGTGATATCTTAACAGTGATTCTTGTAATTGTTCTAGTTGTTCTCCTCCTTCCATGAAAATCTTAAGACTGGGCACTGTAATACCTCCTTCACGGTGCTCAGTCACACGGTCTTGAGGATAATTGTATGTCCTAATTTTTTCATTCCTGTTGCTGGAGCCAATCTGAAGATACATAAAACCACCTTTTACTAAAATGTAACACTATGTCTGTAATTCCCTGAAGGGGCACGCAGAGGAGTGTAGTGCACTTCCACGGTTCACCAGTTACATTTAAGTCCCTGGGAATAGATGGTGAGCCATACACTGGGCACAATTCCAGACTCCGAGTCACTACTAGAAATTTTAAATCAGAAAATCTAATAGCACCCGACACGGGATTTGAACCCAGGACCTCCCGATCGACAGTCACACTTGCAACCAATCGACCAATGAGGCAGTCAACATTTACTAAAACGATTATATTACTTAATATGAGATGAGCTCTTTAATTTTTAATGGTGTAGCAAAGTGTCCATTGTTACCCTTGGATATTTACAATGATATGATATATAATATGATAATAATAAAGGAGCTTACCTGTGCTTTCCTTTCACTATTGATTTTAGAAGATTGTTCATATATTTGTTTCTGTAGCAGAAGAGTCCGTAATTTCTGCAGTGCAATCTGCTTGTTCTTCAATTGAGATCTCCCTTCTTGGCATTCTACAGATGTACCTGTTGGTAAATGTATAATACGGACAGCACTGTCTGTTGTATTCACATGTTGACCTCCGGCGCCACTGGCTCTCTTTGTCTCTATACTGATGTCACGTTCAGGGATATCCAATTCGATTTCAGTTGGTTGTGGTAAAACGGCTACTGATACAGTACTGGTGTGTATACGTCCACCTTTCTCTGTTGCTGGGATCCTCTGCACTCGATGTACACCGGCTTCCATTCTCATCAGCTCAGGTACACCCAATCCTTGTACCAGCATTGAAGCCTTTCTCACACCTCCGAGATCGGATTCTTCTATAGAAGCTATATCGACTTCCCAGCTTTTGTACTTAGCGTAAGACTCATAGAGATCGAACAGTTCTCGAGCGAACAACATGGCTTCCTGGCCTCCTGCGCCTGCTGTGACTTCCAGTAGGACTCCTCCTTTTGTTAAATACGGTTCTAGCAAGATTGATTGCAAATCGTTGTCAATTTCCTTGATGTGTTTTAGGTACATTTCAGCTTCCTCCTTTATCATTTTTTTCATCTCCTTGTCTTCACCATCCCTTTTATTCAGCTCCTTAAGTGACTCGATACTGTCGTAAAGTGTAATTCGCTGTTGTAGTACATTTACAATAGGCTTTATCTCGTGAAGGCGCCTCGTTTCTTCTAATGTTCTTCGTGGCTTGTCGTGAAGTTTTTCATGTTCGAGCATTAAAAATTTGAGGTATGTCTGCACAGCCGGGTCAGACAAATTTACACTATATTGGGAATAACATTTACGGAGTGCACAATTTTCTATTCTAAATAAAGATCTTAGTAAAGATATACGTAAAAGCGACATTGCCTTTTGAAACCGTCAATACCATTAACAATAATTTATTATTTGAATACTACAGAATTTCAATACCGATTTAATAACATTTCAGTTTAGGTTAAAGTGACATTCTGTCTGTCACTACTGTTATTGCAGTAACAACTAAAATCCATCTAAAAAGTAGTGATAACAATAATTGGCATATTTATGAATCATTCAATATATGAAATTGTACAAAAAAGTGCTGTTAAGTGTTATTATAATTATAATTAAAACAAAATTTTTCTTGTAATTTTTCTAATCTGTACTATTCTAATAACACGTTTTTATTATTTATAGTTTTAGTGACATCTAGTGCTCAATAGATACATACAATACTGTATTCATTTAGGCACATCTCACTAGATGGCTTTGTAAGCATTTAACCAAAAATATTGAGTTGACATAGCTAATACAATATTTAAAAATTAACGGCGTTATAAGAAATGCGAGACAGTGTTTTAACATACTAATAAATTAGTATCAGTAGTAGTACTTCGATATATTAAAGTTGAAAATTTTAATATTACCACATTGATACACATTGGAAACAGTGCAATCGCAGATGTACGTGCGATACCAATGTATAATATCTGCCGCAAGTCAGTAGACTACACATTACGGGAGGTTCTGTAACCCTAACCATTAAGGGTGAAAATTCATTTCTAAATAAGTGTAAGTACTATACTCCACTCCACTGAAAACAATAACGAATGCACAGACTGGCTCACTAGCCAACCATCTACATACCTATTTAATGAGCACGTCAATTTTTAAGTCAATCAACCATCCAACTAATCATCTACGACGTATCACATGGAAATTAAAAGGCCTTCCTGTATCAATTGTTACGTGTTAGCGAAATTACAGACGATGTTCGAATTTAATAATTTCTTACAGCCGCGCGATTACCACGTCGACCGCAACGATTCACCTATTGATAGAATTATTAGGGTACCACAAAGAGTTTCCTCGTGAAAACCGCAAGGACGTCACTTCGCTGTTACTACACATTCTCGTTGCGCAGTTATGGAGTTATTAGTGCTAATGACGAACGGACCGGCCAGGCGTCTTTTGTACCGCCCCGGCCGAAACCGCATCCCTTCCTTGCGAAACGCTTCGGGTCAAGTTAAAAGCTTTTTAAGTCGACTCCTATACAATTGCTATGTAGGTAAGTATTCAACGTACTTACTTAGTTGCAGTATGACTAGTAATCGCGGTGAGTTTGCCGTCAATGTTATTTTAACATTAGACATTTATTAAACCAGTTGAAAACTATATAGAGCATAGTCAATTGTGACTAAAGAGATTCTATATTGACTGGTACTGGGATATGGAAAACATTTGCCAAGAAATTTTTCATTTACTTTTCGACCACTATATTTGTTGACTTATTTTTAAAGATCAGCTCTTTGTTCTTGTAACAAACCAATAAAATTGTATTTCGTGTATAAACTAAGTACCTATCTAATAACAATTGTTCAATTATTATGTGGAAAATAAAAAGCTATATTTGCTTAAATTTAAACGTAGTAATATTGTGTCAATAAGTAAGTACTTACTTACGATTCAATTAATAATCAAAAGGACGGAGATTCGTAACAGATTCAAATTAAGCGAGTTAGTTATACGTTAAATCAATTATTAGTGCTTTCCAGTTCATGCAGGAAGCAACAAGATTAATAAATTAAGTTCGTCGTATAAAATGCCCTTGATGATTTGGGTTTTAATAAAGTTTTTACATTCTCGGAGTCTAAGTACCTACCTACCTAGGTACCTATTTTTTTTCTCTGTGTTGTTTTGGTTTCACATACACGTGAAACAAATAAAATAAGCACAGACAGAGCTGGTTAATGTTTTATAATTAATAGAAAATAGTCTTATTAACTCATCATCATAAGCCTACTCCCCACTGCTGGACATTTGTGGGCCTGTCCAGTAGCACCCCGCTGAGCTCGATCTTCAGTTCAACGTATCCAACGGCTGCAACCCACAAATTAGTTACTAACACTAAATAGACTTATAAAACTAATAGGCAGTCTTATAACGGTAACGATGTTTTGTCAAAATGTCCAATTAACGCCAGCTCTTTTAACATACGCCTAATATGCTTGCAAACGTTGACCACTAAAGCCTTCTTTCTTTATTCACATTCTATACATGCTAATCTCTTGCTAATTTATGTATTATAAATGCCTAAATTATTTGTTAATGTGTAGGTATATTATTTATTATTAAGAAATACAAAATGTAAATAAAAAGTTGATAGCAAACGGTAGATACAATGATAAAAAAAAACGTAACAACACGCCTGTAATCCCCGAAGGGATAGGCATGGGAGTGTAGTAGGTACTCTCCTATGTTTCACCAGTTACGTTTACGTAGCAAGGAATAGGTGGTGAGTCTATTGACATATACCGGGAACAGATCCAGACTCCCGAGTTACTATTAGACATTTAAATTCGAAAAATCTAATAGTACCCGACCCAGGATTTGAACCCAGGGCTTCCCCATTTTCAGTCGCGTTTGCAACCACTCGACCAACGAGGCAGCCTAATGTGATTTTAAAGAGCATTATTGCGCGTCCTGAAGCATGCCGGTTACGTTACTTGGTTCTCCCTTGCGGATATAGCAAGACGTATTGTTTCATTTTAGAAACACGTTATGACTTATGTGCTAATATTCGAAATCCAGCATCACCAAACCTCCAGAGTCCAGTTTGAAAGACTGGTGTTTCAATAACTATTTTTAACATGGGGATATCCACAGTGGAATCCTTTCCATCGCAGCAGGTGTCTTGGTGTTATGCCGGACTTTTAACCGGTTAAAATTCTATGACGTTTCTTCCTACTCCAGGTGCAGTGTCAACACACTAAACGGGGCTGAAGAGCCTTTGTAGGTAAGCGGGAGCGCTCAAGTACGATGTTTTCCCTTCAGCATATTTTTACGATGCCCGCACAGATACAGGCTCTCGCTGGAATAAATACCATTAAGATAGCAATCGTTACAATATCTTCTGATCCTTTTACTGTACCTTATATTACTATTATAGCGACACCCCAGGTTCTTTACGGGGTAAGCAAGAAGCACAAAATGCCAAATAATGTCCTGTATCTTGAACACAATCTTAGGTGTTGGTAATACCTAAACCATCGTTACAGTATCTAGTTGTTTATAATATGTCAGTTAACGTCATATAATCGAGCCGATGTGAACAAGCCGAAGCCCGCAACTTAACGAGCGTAACGAAATCGATCCGCGTCGACAATTACATAATATAAGTTGCAAATGATACGGCAGCCATTGTACACTCGCTCGCTCGAACCGCATTGAATTAAATTGATAGCGGCCGCTATGCGATAATAGCGGCTAATGAAACATAATTACAGGCGAGCCACCATCTAGTATCTAAGTCGTAACAGTCATTCATTACTTTAATGAATAAATTTGTCTTGTCAGTAGTGAAGAGCGCACAATGTACATAACGTCAATTAATACGTCTTCATACGTTCGGGTAACCAGGTAGCCGGCATTATCGTATCACTAGACGCGAACATAACCGCGGCACTTTATACGAATGCGAGTATTTATTGTAAAATTACAGTTCTGTGCCATGATAATGCAAACGTAAATTGTGCATTAACAGTAATGGCTGAAAGACGTGCATTTGCGCACTGAGGGAATTTTCCATACTTAATATTATTTTTTTATATAACAATACTCGGTATTAAAGGGAGCTATATAAACATGTAACGCTGAAAATATTTCACTAATAAAAAATAAACGGTACAGTTAATTTTACTACTGTTACCCCGATTTATCGTTTTAAATACTTACATCAATGTAATAAAATATGTGCACGCACCTGCCATTTACCGTTATGAGCCATAATGCTTAAAAGGCAAGTAGCACAAATAAGTTACCCAATACTTCAATAGAAGTGGCGCTGTGTTTTTTCACGAAGGGTTCCGGTTCATTTCCCCAACGGCTCATTTCTCGAGCCACTCCGCCACCCGGTAAATATTGGTTCGCCAAGATTTACAGTCGAGTTGAAGTGCCCGTTCTTTAAAAGCTCTACCTTCTATATTACTTAAGATGAACGTAGTGACGTCGTTTAAAAACATCGCGATATATCTGTAAAAACTATACGTTCTATATGTATGTATATTAATATATAGAGATGATACAAAACATGGAGGATTTAAGCAATGTTGCTGGTACATAGTGGTAATATTAAGTATACAAAAATATACGCAAAAATATTTCTTTCAAACCCCCTTGATATACTTAAGAGGACAGACGTTTTAAAAAGTACATGAAAAGGCAAAAATCTGGTAACTCTTTGCGTTAAAAGCTACCACAGTGTGCTTACTAACAAGTCTTAAAGAACACGGTGACTTGCAAGGTTCCTTGCAGTATTTTCCGTCACGAGTACAGCAACTAATTTATAGTCTTTAAAACGCATGCTACATTTTAAAACTGCAAAAAAAGTACTAGGTAATATACGAACACTAGAGAGTTCTAGAGATCTATATAAACATACTTACTAAAGCACTGGTCTGCCTTTACTTAACATAACCGCGACACGACAAGAAGAAGTTATTACCTCATTTGTTGCTGCAAAGGTATAAAGAGCTCTTGGTAAGTAACAGATTGTTCTAAGAAGTCATCAAATGCGCAACGCTAGTTTAGATGTGGCGGCCGGATTAATGGAGGTTGGGGCCCCGGAGTAATCTTCGCACATTGTGTTGCGCATTAGTTTTGGGCCATTGCGCCTCTGAGTGCTCAGTTTGCGTTGCCTCTTAAATAAATACCGCACGTTTGCAATATAACCGCTAACAACACTTCACACTTTGCGCCGGCCCGAAGAAATTTATTGCGCACGGAATAAATCTACTAGATTTATGTACATACTTATGAGCGATTCGACGCCGCTACCCGCAGCTTTACGTAAAATATCGACTTTAATTGTTTACTTTGCAATGACACGTAAATATTAATTGGACGGCTTAGCAAAATCATTTTAATTAAATTGTGTGAATTGAATGGCTAGGAAACTGCAATCTTTTATGTTTCTCTACGTTTTACGACGTTTAAAAAGAAGTATTTCAGTAGAAAATCAATTTAGAATATAAAAATTGCTTGTGCTAGGGCGTCAATAGGTCGATAGAATAGCAAACCCAACGGCTAATGGCCTATTAGTTGGAGTGAACAAACACGAAGATTGTTTTCTGTGCTGTCAAGCCTACTCCACTCGTTTATTGTCTATAGGCTTAACGCACATTGGGCGGTCGACACGTCAACTAGTCAATACAATTACTAAAAATTGAATGCCTTGCCTTACACCGTATGATTTCCTTTATATTTAATGAAAAGAGACATCTAATTACGTATTTAGAAAATAGTTACGTGTTCGAAGATGCTCGTTATTTGTAATAAAAGTCGAACTATGTGATTCATGCTACGATTTAATGTTATTGATTCTAAACTAGATTTATGTTTTCTAAGCTATGAATCCGGAATAAGTATTTTGAATGTTTTGGCTCTATTTTTATATGTTGAATGATAACCATAAACATATGTCAATGGCCACTGAAGTATTATAATTTATAATATAATTCAATGGCGACTTTTCCGTCCCGTGCGTAGTCCATGTAGCCTTCCAGCCACCGGCTTGCAAATCATAACCGTAGACATATGTCAATGGAGGCGCGGAACAGATTGCGTGCCAGCCGTGCCACTGCACCTCTGGTTTATTGCATGGCTTGATGGATATTGCACACGCGGCTGGGTAAATGGAGTTTCCCTAATTTACGGGTACGAGATGCTTTGACGCTTAATCAATGCTTGTTAAACAAGTACGCTATAGATATATTAGACGAGTATCTTAAGCATGTTTAGAACCCTAATGATTATGGTTAGTTTTAAAGAGTGTTTGCTGAGGAAGCAATATGTTATAATAACTTTTTCCTTAATAACAATCGTATCGTAGTAGAACATGTACCGGAATATCGGGGCAGTGTACTCGCCACTCATATTTCTCCCGTAAAAATGTAATTTTTGTATCTGGTTGCCAGACTATATGCATTCTAAAAACAAAAATCTTTTTGCTAAAGACGAGCAAAGCGTCTGTCGCCAGCTTTGATTAAAATAAATAATAACTATAACCAATTGCACTTATACTAACATGTTCTAACTAAATAGTACGAT
>DWME01010748.1:0-10023 GCA_018244795.1 Parelbella ahira ahira
GTGCAGGTTTCCTCACGATGTTTTCCTTCACCGTTAGCAAGTGATATTTAAACTTAAAACGCACTTTTTATAAAGAGCTGCACGCCATGGATTTGAACCCAGGACCTCCGGAATGAGAGGTTGAATTCTTAACCACTAGGCTACCACATGTATGAACATAATATTAAATAATTCTTCACCATCATCATCAGCTTGCTTCAGTCCACTGCTAAACACAGGCCTCCCCAAATTAGCACCATTGCACCCTGCCCTCGTTACTTAATTTCTCATAATATTCCTCTACCACCCACGTTGGCGCACTCTATCAGTATTAAGCCTTAATAGTAATATAGAGTATGAACGATGTTGCCGGTAGAGTAATTTATTACAGTTGCACTTGCATGCAATTTACGAGTTAATTTATTAGGCAAGTTAAAGCGTTTAATTACCTCCAGCCGTTTATCGGTAACTATTTTCTTAAAAGGAAATGATTACAGTTCATATTCGTGTGTATATGAAATTCTCTAGTAATTGCTTGGAGGATGGATTTGTGCGCGGTGTATGCCAATAAACTCACCACATATTATGTGGGGAAACGTGGAAGTGTACGACACTCTTCTGCCTACCTCTTCAGGGATTACAGGCGTGGTGCTACGTTATTTTTTAATAATAAGAATATCAATATAATATGATTAGATCTAATTTTTATTCTTAGGGAAGGTTTAAAAAGTAGGTAATTTACTACAAGAAATAATTTACTATCACAGTAGTACTTATATTAATTAAATTATAACATAAACTTATATAAATCAGTCAAGTCTATTAATTCTCATTCCTGCGTGATATTGGAATTAATACGATCAATTAAATTCAATTATACCAATCAATCATATAGATTTATTAATTAAATTGAACTACGTGTAGTGTGGAATCAACAATGAATTAATCTATCGTAACTCCATTTAATTGGAATGATGTGTTAAGGGAATATTCACATTTAAACGGTGAGAAGGTTTAAAATATACAGAGTATATCTATACTGACATAAAAAAACAAATACACGCAGCATATATCTCTCAAATATGCTCCCTGCTCTTCAATAATAGTTCTCACAATCCTTTCAACTGATATACTGATACTGACCGCGATGAAATTAAAATTTCTCAAAATTGTTATTGAAAAATGATTAACGAATTCCAGAATGAATGGGGCATTATTAAATAAAATAGTCCCTCTCTGTCAGTGAAGTGATGTGATTAGACCGTTTCTATTAGTGATGTGATATGAACAGTCCCCTTCTACCGTGATGTGAATTGAATAGTCCCTCTATAATAACGTGATGTGAATAGCCCCTCTCTAATAGTTATATACGCAATAAGATAGCAAATATTCAGAAACAAATATCTTAAAATGTTGCTGCTGTAAATACGACGTATGACGTATTATTTACAATGTGATCATTTTTGAGTTTGTTTAATTAATTTTCTGAAAAATTGATAAGATATCTATTATATACGCTGTTAGTAATTGACGTCAATAGATTAATTATAAGACATACAGCGCAGTACATACTCTTTATGTACAAACACATTTATAGTGTTTCCGAAATGTATATATTATTGATAAAGATTATTTTTCATGCTATAAAATACGTAAGTAATTAAGACTTAAATTAATGTGAATATAAAATGAATGCATTATCTTTTAGAGCAATTTCTGTAGGATTTAAATTAACAAGCAATACCTGAAATGGAAGGCTTTCAACATGCGCTTCCACTCCTTCCACACCATCAGTATACCTGTTACTAAGTACTTACTACGAATCACCACGGAGGGTCGCAAGCTCTTACAATCCGTAAATCCTCGCAACATTTCAGGTCGCTCTCGTCCAACAAACACTATAAGCCATGAAGAGAGCGAATAGGCGCTTTTTTGGCAATCGTGCTACATCTTGGGTTGCCACTCGCTTACCATCAGGTGAGACTGTAGTGAAACACGAGCCTATTGCTTTAAAAAAGTTCTTGGGGTAGTTGGCGATGTCGCTATTGATATTGGTTGACAAAAAATTAATTAACTGTTCTCGTCAAAGGCTATATAGAAATAAATACAATCAAAAATTACAATACGATAAAGGCTTTTCGAAGCTCTATTGGACCTAAGGGTGGTTAAATTGGAACAGCAATTCGCTAATGGCATTGATATTGTATACTGTCGCTTCGCTACAACGTGGATAGTAGGTGCTAGTACTCATCGGTAGTTTATTTCGTTCGAAATGTTTTATTCAGTTTACCTTTAATGCTTTATTTGTTTTACCTTTAACGTGTGTATTTTACCTTTAACGTGTGTATTTTACCTTTAACGTGTGTATTTTACCTTTAACGTGTGTATTTGTTTGACCTTTGATGTGTTTATTTGTTTTACCTTTAACATCTGTATTAAGTTTATCTTTAATGTTCCATATCATGGTCAACCTGTTTTATGTTTAGCTGTTCACCGTTCTGAATCACTTCGCTATCATTGCTTTATTATTTGACATTTTTTGTTGAATGCCTCGTTGGTCGAGTGATTGCAAGCGCGACTGCCGATCGGACGGTCCTGGCTTCAAATCCCGGGTTGGGTGCTATTTCATTTTTCTAATTTAGAATTTCTAGTAATGAGTAGAGTAATTGTAAGTTCACTCTTTCTGAACTGTTTTCTTTAAGAGGGTGTATTTAAGCTATTACACCCTACTCGCAAAATAAGAGATATATATTTTTAATTTGTTCCTCTTTATCATAAATACATCTAAACGGGATATCAAAGTCGTTATCGTTGTTCATAACACACATTTTTTACCCATGATTGCGATCCATTCCCCATAAAGTTTGGTAAACAAATACGTCAGACATACGACAAATCAACATCGTACGATACATCTTATGATATTTTACCAAATGCTTAACGAAATTTACATCAGATTTACTCTGCTATCATAACCAGTGTATAGTATCCGGTTAAAGTTACATAATCTTTTAATACACAAACATTGGATACGTTTCGTCTGTCGATAAGGTGTTTATCGGTCGTTCTTAATGTGACTTAGACATGACTTTTAATATTAACGGTCAAATGAATGTTATTTTAAACTTAGAGTCGCGTAGAGGTTAAAGTTTTTCTTTCTAATTAAAATAGAACTCTGTCCGTTTAAAGGTTGGCAGATTGCTCTTTAATAAAAGAAAATATTGTAAAATTCATTCAATTATTTTACTAAAATAACGATGCGAGAGAGACAGGTAGATTTAAAGATCTTGATTAAATATGTTTGGTACTGACTGATAGAGTCAGAAGTCAACAAAACTGGTGTCCATGAAGTGAGTTCGTATAATACATATTATGTAAGACGTCAGGTCGGTAATTTACGTAGTATAGGGTTATCTTTGATATGTTTCAAGTCACAGTTACAAGGACTTAACGTTTATAAATTACAGGAAGCGATTTCCACACGATCTAGTCTAGTCTAGATCGTATTGCAAATCGAACCGGTTTTCATAATATAGTTTCTACGTGTCATTATATTGTACTATTGTATTTTTACAATACAACTTTAGATCTCCATCACATTGCAATTTGCGTTCGGTTTTTAAGTAAACGTTACGTTACATATTTGTCTTTATACCTTGATCGTTTATATCTTCGAATATTCATTGCAGCTAGAACTTGCCACCGAATTGTTAGGTCCTCGATTCGATTATGTACCGTGTGTTTTTTCTCGAGCTCTTCGTTCTCGAATTCCGGGAGCGTTGTCGCAGTGGAAAGTCAAAGAACATACCTAATTCAAGCCGTAATGTCATTTAATTGTGTGTGTATTTAGATATCATCATCATTATCAGCCAGTTGCGTCCACTGCTGTATATAAGCCTCTCCAATACCGTGCCGCTGAGCTTGATCTTCAGCTGTTGGCATCGCGCTGCCAGCCACACTGCATACATCGTCACTCCACCGAGCTGGAGGGCGTTCTACGCTACTTTAAATACTTCCGAAACATTTAATATTAAATGGTGTTGGGTCCATTTTACAAACCGTTACAGATAAACATACACACAGTGTATATTTAATCATCAAACGTCATATAAAGTAACCTACGTATAGGTACGAGAATATGTTTTATTAATGGCCTTGAAAGAATATGTTATAAGCATGGTTTTACTGCTTTTTTACGATTGTGGTTAAATTGATCGTGTATAAAAATTTTCCAGAACCGATGGCTGTGTCTCGCGTTGTAATAGCCAGTGTAATACTGACTTTAAAGCGAACTTAATAAAGTTCAATTTATCTTGTACACCTGTTCGTATGTATCGGTTTGATTTACCTATTAACTGGTGTCGGATAGCATTGTATTAAGGACCTTATCCTATTAAAAATAAGGTTCAATTCAGATTGTACTATTCAGGTATACAGATGTGACGTTTGATGTGTTATCAATGAGCAAGTTATACGGATATGTGTCGCAAGCGTGAAAGAAATACTGCTTTCTGAAGTGTTTTTTTGTCTACGAAATCTATAGTGATAATTTAACCCAGTGTTCCAGCAGTGGTCGAAATTCGATTATTTCAATTTTTATCTTTCGACCCTTTTATCATTCCGCTGTTAGAATATGTGTCTCCTGCTACATTGGACTGAAATTCGATTGGAGTTTATTACATTTAACTTTGAACTTTAGTGACGTTATTGTCTAAGGGTGTACCCCTAGAAATGTTTATTCTGTGCCATTGTTTAACCAGTTTTTATGTGTCTGACATCCGTGTCAGACACATTAAAACAGTCAGTCAGTGTACTGTCCGCAGTATGAGCGCAATTAGCGAATTTTATTTAAACCATTTTCAGTACACATTACATAAGACCCAAGATATTAGTAGATAAATTGAAAATAAAACTTTTAATACCTTTTCCTCGTCTATTTTCTCTCTCCTCTTCATCTTGTGACTGAGCAGTGGACTCGGGATAATGACGATGACGATTAAAAACTAAGATGATAGACAGACACGCTAAACTGTACATACTTAGGTATTGTCTTAGTGGCACGATAGATTAATTTATATTAGACAGGTGCATCTAAGTGACCTTGGTACTGATGTCACCAGCGTTCACAAACGCCATTGCAATGTACTGCATTAACCGGTTTTTAATTATCAACGAGAAAATAAGACATCTATAAATATATCGTGTCGATAACATTTTATAGAGTGAGTGATTTCAAGTATTGATAGTGGTATATATGTTTAATAAGTAAAGTAAAAATGTTATAAGTACTGCATTAACTTCGACATCTGATGTTGTATTTTTTTTCTTTGCTGCTAATACATGATAGGTAGTTGGATCCCAAGTCACTACACAATTGAGTAGGGTCAATGCACGTATTAATGGTGACTCTTTCACAGTTACTAATCTGCAGCCAGACACTGCAGTAGCGTGTAACGTCGACATCCGTATAAGTTGGGATGTTTGGCGAAGTTAACTCTAGCACTTAGCTAAGATTTTAACAATATGTACTGCATCAGTGCCACATATGAATAGTATACGAGTACATATACACATAGTGTATAATAATAATATAACTACGTACATATTTAATCAGCCTGATTATCAGAACACAAGTCCTTTTGATGCTTACTTTAGGATCAGATGGCCGTCAGTGGAGGCATCCCATGATATTGTTATTATTATTATTTCCGTTATTATTTTCTGAACTGTAGAAAATACCTCGAAATCTCAAACCTTGAACCACCTCACGATAGTACACTTGTGTTCAACGGTGTATCATTAAGTGTTAATGAATGTAAATATACTAAATGTAATCAAACTTTGACACGATTTGAATATTGTTCTCTGACGTATACGCATTATGTCACCTACCGTTCCCAGTGATGAACGGTAGCGAAATAGACATTCGGGTGACATAATGAAACAAATAAATTGATAGTTCTGCTACTGAGATCATAAGCTCATCGTACATAGATAAATATAAAGTATTTTTATTACCAGCCTTGAACTACTTTCAAGGGGCAGTCGCTCACACCGTAAGTGAATAGGATTTTTATTATGTTGCAACCTTTTCTCGCATCTGGTTTATTCAGTTGGCGCCGGTGTTGCCATAAAATTTTATTTAAGGGCGCAGTACTAGTTGTATCACAATGGTCTAATGCACACGATGTTGCGTTATTAAGAATGACTCGAGTATCCGGTCTACTGGTGGAGGTCGGCTGATGAAAGTCTCTTGTTCAAGGTTGACTTTTGAAACTCTACTATTGAAACTCTACAGATGAAGGCACATCACTGTTTACTTCTGATCCGCGTTTTTATTATTCTTGTCTCGTTATAATAGTTATTTATTAATCTATGATGTATTTCATTTTCTCAGCATTTGTAACTTTATCGTCGGGCACATAAATCCACACGAACAAAAATAATCGAACCAGTCACATAAATATAGTCCTAAACCCACAAACTCTAGATCAGCAGTTCGCTGACTACAGTCCCGCCAGAACAGGCTATGATCAAAATCACATGAAAACGTGTTTCGTTCCAATATTGCTGCCATCTAGTTTTTTGAGTGGCGTTCAAATTGCTACCCTGAATGAAGTCAATTGTGGTACATAGAAATTAAAATGAGATGCCATTTTTCAGCGTAGATGTAATCATGCTCAATTAAATGTCAAAAAAAATATTTTTTAAACTGTTAATTAAACAATAAACATTGTGTGTTATACCGTGTGTATTTGTTAATTAATTAGTTGTACATTCTTTGAGTTAATGTTATATTGTCATTGTTGTATATTTTTTTCTTGTTTGTTCAAATATTAAAATGTCTGATTGGTTTTTTATGCGTTCTATTAGCATTAGGGAAAAAAAGATTATTCTTATTGTTAATCATGTGTCTAAAGTTAAACCAATCGTATGTAGATCTTCTCATATTTAAATCGTACACCTTCCCGCTTCTCAGCCGAAACAAAACGTAAATATTATAACACCTTGTTTTAAAGCATGATTGAAATTGGTACTTGCGTCATAAATTGTTAGTGAATAGAACTGGATGTTGGCAGTTTTGAAAATTATTGGATAAAAGAAAAAAAAAAGTGCCACAGCGCTTGGAGCTTACGAGTATCAAAAGAAAGGCAGTGAAAGAAAAAGATAAATAACAATTATGTGAAAGTATTCCAGGAATAATCTAATACGTCTTTAATAAAGCAGATTGAGTATGTTCGTTTTTATAATGTATTACCTGAAAAAATATACATTTAATATTATAAAAACTTAGTAATACCAATTTAGAAATGGTTTGTTCGTTCTTGTACTTGTTTATTCATTCATTCATTTAGTAATTTGTTCAGTGGCTCATATATTTATTAATGTTTCTATTCATTGGATCTTGAGGTATGCATACAAATGCTTTTTTAGAATTAAAAGTAAAATTTTACTATTAAATGTTTCGTGAGTATTTATAAAGTAAAATACTTATATGATGCGCACATCATAGATACGAGTAGTATGTTTTACGTTGTTCTATTTTCCTTGGACGTATAGCGACATAGTTACATATTTAGATATTATATGAACCGTAAGGGTAGCTGATGAAGGGTAGGTACCCCGTCGTGGATTACAGACGTTATGTTACATTATTTTCATTGTTACCTACATTATTCATAATAGTCCGCCTATTATTTATCTCAGCTTGCTGCTGGCTAATAAATCGGTCTTTAAGCCTTTTACTCTTGTGGTCTCATAAGCTCTATTATAAATTAAGTTTATGACACTCTCCAAACTACACGTGATATTGTTGCAAAAGGCTTTCTGCCACATTATTCACCGTTAAAGCTTTAATAACGTGGGCGGGTCCAGACGGGCTCCGGACGTCAAAGCAATTCACTTTTAGAGTGGAGAAAGGAGCTGTGGTTTTCCATTCTCCTCCCACTCTCTTATCGAGTTTTTAATTCACCATCCCGTAGATGACTTTCAATGCAAATACAGTTTTATTATGGTTGATCAAATCAAAGTTGTTCGATGTGAGTCAGGTCCATAGTACCTTTAATAGAGAAGCGTGTGTGACTATTTTGACGAGCATAAGAGAAGAGAGAAATTTCTAAAGGTCGCACCCAGTGGAAATCTTTAGTGTCCGTTCACCTGTATGGGAAATAGGAGTCACAATATTTGTTACGTATCTGTTTGTTTGTGTATGTATGTATTTATGTATGTATGTTTGTATGAAAATGAGTTATTATTACTTATTATGATATAGGTACTCATGATAATTTCTCAGATGACCGTCTGATCTCAAATGTGTATACATACATAAATTTATAATTAGTGCTTACATAAATAACTAAAAAAACATATATGGTACATACATAACAAATACCCTCAGTTACTCAATCAAATACTTACTTTGTTCGCGAATTCTATCCACTACCCCCAAATCAAGTTAAATTCATAAAGCATTAAACCAAGGAACAGTTCATTTAACGTTTTTTACCTAACATCACGTCAGTAATTTCACGTGGGAGTGGGGAACACTCCCACGTTTCACCAGTTGCCTTATACAATCCACTATGAAACAAAGGGCGAGCCTATTGCCGTACACTGGGCACCAATCCAGACTTTGAGCCACTGCGAGAATTTTGTAATTAGGAAATCTAAATCAGAAAAATCCAGAAGTACCCGACCCGAAAATAGACCCGAGGACCTCTCGATCCGCAGTGACCCTTGCAATCACTCGATGAATGAGTCAGTCAATTTAATTAATATATTCCATAAAAGCATTGATAATTTTCGCAGCGACATTTCATCAGAACTGAATATAGACCAAAGACTAGTTTTATTATACGAGCAGTTATTAAACCTGACTGATGTGGCGGAAGTCTTGGGTTCAATTCCAACCTAGCCAAAACATTGTTTTTTGTGTGATAAGCATAGATATTTGTGTTGTGGCTGGAAGTAAAGAAAAATCTTAATAAGTACTTATATATTGTGAATTGTCTCTCTAACTCCACACAAGTTATTTTCTCTGCCTACTTTGGGATAAAATAGTCGTGTGTGAAAATGTGTTCAATGTATCCCGTGTATCCTTCGCGGGGTAAGCAGGGAGTGCCCATTGCTGAATATCTTTATTCTTATCCGACGTCCTTCTTTTATATTCTTCGCTCTCTGCAAGTATGTCGTTTTCACAGACTCCCGACTCCGACACCCCAAGTGTTTGATCTGTTTGCTCCAATATTCTTACTATTAAATAACAGTTGCCTGCGTAGCTGGTGAAACGGGGGGGTGAACTATGCTCCTCTGCCTGCCTCTTCAGGGATCACTGTCATGATGTCACGTATCTGGTTATGTTAAATAACAACACGCGCCTATAACATGAACCATTAAAAAATACTCGGCGGAATAAAACGCAAGTACAAGGCCAGTCGTATATATCCGACCGATCCGTTCGCAAAGTAAATATTTATTTGGCGTACACCATTTTTATATAGTCCGCCGAGCTGTGTACGCTGCGTCTAAAAAAAGATTTGTGCTAACCTTTCAATGCGAGACCATGGTAACCGCTGGATTGTGGGTGGCGTTTTCTGTTAACGGTTGTAATTTTTAATAATGTAACATCACGCCTGTATTTACCCGAAGGGTTAGTCAGAGCGTAGTACATTCGTACGTTATGCTATATAGCTTCACTGTCTCCCCGTTGCAAGAGCAGAGGCGTGATATTATGCAAGTCTGCACGTAAATGAGGTACCACAAAATGTGATTACCCCACACTGCAGCGGCACTGCAGCGACCGTTACGTGGAGGGGGGGTGCAGTAAATCAGTTGCTAACGGTCCGTACCGTCAGCAAAACAGACAATCCCCTTTTTATTTGCTTTTTATTATAAAATTCCTGACGGCTTTATGTACGTGAGCAGCCAATCTTAAAATATGAAAACTACTCTGCTGCTGTTCGCGTCTTTTGTAGCTCGACATGTTTATTGAACGTAAAACGTAACATCATGCTTGTAATCCCCGAAGGGGTAGGCAGAGGAGTG
>DWME01010749.1:0-10022 GCA_018244795.1 Parelbella ahira ahira
CGAGCTCAGCGGCTTGCCATTGGAGACGCCATGTCCAACAGTGGACAGCAGTAGGCTAATTATGATGAACGGTGAATGATGATGATAGAATAGTATCAAATATTACTTAATATGAGTCTGTAATCTAAAAAAAATACCATTTTAAGTCTACCAATAGAAGTAAACTGCTAAGAATCGCATAAGAGATTAAATGAGAATGTTCTTTTTTCATGTTCGCAGAATAATGAATGCAGTAAAACTCAATAGTATATTATGACTTTACTTAATGAAAACTTGGTTAGTCTTTTACATCTAAGTAATATTTAATATCGATAAATTTCTAGTCTAATTTGCCCATCACACAGCTGTTGTAACTTCAAAATATTTGTAATTCATTCGAAAGCTAACAGTATCAGGTTTAGCGGCACGAGCACAATTAATATACGATAAGTGTAAAATTGCTTCGCTTAATCTGTAACCTACATGGAGAGAATAAACAATCCATGAATACCTCATTCCATATCCTTACAATTTGCACGACGAGGAAATACGAGTATAAATTATACAACACAAGGAAATGTGAAATATACAATATAAGGAAATATAAATTGTGCATTATGCTACTATCAATATGTGCTCAATCAGACACCTAAAGGAAATGTTGCCTGGATAAGGAGACTACAAATTTTCCACAACTCCGTTAGACAAAAGCGACCGTCTAGGAAGTATAGTTTGATGTTTGTTGCAATACAACTTAGTACTATTTTTACAATAATTACGTTGCCTATACGAGAAGGCAGACCGGTAATCGGCGCCTTGTATTCTTGTGATAGTCAAAAAGGAAGCCTTAGGTTTCTAAATTATAGATAATATATTTTACTACGATTATGTTTCTTAGATATTATAAATTATTAATTAGTTTTGCTCAACGTTCGGGTCTTCTTTTGGCGCGGTGTTTACCTTTACGCGAACAGAATTGAATAGGTACCTATTTAATTATAAATTAATTGGACCTAACCACTTATTATGTTAAATTGATGTTATTATACTTAATTGTCTCTTAAGATCTTTATAGCCAGAAAAAATAAACTAAAATTACAGATGCTTAAAATCGTTCTCGTAAAATCTTAAATTCGATTTTTTTTTGCACTTTCCACTGTTGAAACAGAGCTCGGGTCTTCTCTCAGAAGGAGAAGGTGAAGCCATGCCACGCTGGTCAAGTCCGACTTGGCACAATTTGCACGCCTTAGAGAACATTGATTTTTAAACTCTAAGTTGTGCACATTTTCACGCCATGTTTTCCTTCACCGTTGTAACAAGTGATATTTAAGCTTAAAGCGCAAATTTTTTTGAGAGGGGCGGGTCATGAATTTGAACCCAAGACTCACAGAATTAGAAGCTAACTTTGAAAACATTAAGCTATAACTGCTACATCGCTATATTCAAATAGTAAGTATTTACTGGCATCGCTTAGAGACGCTGCGTACATATATTTGAGCACAATATGGATATACGTTTAAAGTGCATCTCGGAATTCAGTGCCCAATGAACACTTTAAGATTAACACGTTCCTGCTTTCTCTAGCTCGCTGATGGGCATAGAGTAGGTCACGAATAAAACGCAGCACAGTACTTTTACAATATTGCACTACGGTTTATTTAAGCATTACTATCTATCGTTTATATTTACTTACACGGAATATTGTTACATATATGTACAAAGTATTTTAGTAGAAAATACTCAATGTTCTTTCATTTTACAATTTGATTTGTTTTATTTAAAGCACCGTGTCGAGAGCGTGCATGGTACATCAATGTTGCTCAAGTGGCGATAAAGTATCAGATAATATTTAAAATGTTGTTGCTTGAAGACATAGTTCAAGCGTTTGAATAGTCGTGAGATTAGTACTAACATCGGTTCGATTTAAAACTGTGATAAATGTGTGGGTGAAATGACGACCGTCATTGTTTCTCTACAAGTTTGGCGCGATACAAATCGCCAAAGATCTATGTATGTATAAAGTTAAACAATATCGAACGTTGGATATATGAACGCTAGTGATAAATTTTAACTAGCATTCCTTCGCTCCAGAGTGGATTTTAAGACGGAGAGGTATTGACAGTGTCCGTTTATTCAGTAATATTTTATTTTATATACCATCCTACATATATTTTTTATATAATCATCACCATCATCATCATCATTATCACTGCTGAACATAGGCTTCACCAATGGCACGCCATTTAGCTCGATCTTCGCTCTTCGCATCTAACCACTGCCAGCCACTTTGCACTTTTTTATATAATATGATATTTTAAATAAATTAACGATTAAAAATTTTTATTAAGCTTATTAGGCCGTTGTCAATATTTATATTAGACACAGTACTCATATATATCTTTTGCGAGCATTGCCTCGTGTTGGATGGACGATATTGATGGTCTGTTTACGACATATTCTTGTTTATTATGTTATATATTTGTTAGTTTTTTTGCGTTTGTTACGAAACGAATAGGAAAAAAACGATTCTTATTTTAATTACTATCATTAATTATGAGTAAGTGGGTAGGAACATTTATATGTTCTATTGGACTGGCGAATGAAGCTGAGAGATATTTAATTGATATTAAAATGGGACCTATAGGTCAGTTTTGTCATTTTGTCATGAGCTGACCTGCATAAAATGAGATGGGGCCGTTATTTTCTTGAAATACGTGAAATACTGATATGACATTGCATTTCAATTTCGCAAGCAAAATCAATTAACGGTATGACGGTAGACATCACATTAATTGAAATTCGCCCAGCGCGTACTGTCACTTGCAATGCATTTTTTTTACAAAATGCTTTTTTTACTTCACACGAGCTTATTTCACATCAAATAAAATAACCGTATTTTACAGACATACTGGGGACATTGTAATAAGGGAGAATTTGGAGTGGATTGGTGGAGGGTGTGCAACTTGTACCCCGCTCTACAAAGCAAAACGTAAAAATACTATAACAAAGGTACATAGCGATTCACATTTTGGAATGAACTTTACGCCGAGGCATAGGACAAAATTTCCCTTTGTCAAACGTCAGTTCATAAAGTCTGCATGAAACGTTAGACGCATAGAATGGCATTGCAAATAAACGAATAAGTCGAATGTAAATTCCACCACCCACTTCTGTTGTATACAAAATTTAATATCTGATGATTCAGAAAGTTTTACGTTTTGCAACCAACTCGGGAGCGAGCAGAGTGACACGTATTCGAGTTGTCAAACTACAGTTCGTAAATTGTGTTCGTATTGTCGCGAATATTTATTTATTGCAACTATTGGCAAAGTTTTGTGGCGTTTCGTTCAGGAGTCGTGCGCCACTCCGTAGTAAGCGAGTGCCTTGTCCAAGTCCAAAGTGTATTGGGGCGATGTCATCAATTCCATTTGAATATTTCGCTAGTCGACTTTCGACGAATGCTTTGGTTTGATTTTAACGATAGCATGACCTATTGTGCAGGTTGTGGCAGGAATCAATATTTTCCAGTCCGATTCTAAGGACGCGGCATGTGGTACAAAATTGTTCTAGTTTCTCAATGGAACATAGGTTTCCTTAGCATTTGAATAAAGCTCGCTTATGTGATTTTTGCATGGAATCAGTTTTATTATTGATATATCTGATTACGTTCTAAACAGGTACAAAAAAGGACGAATACAAACATTTTTCTCTGCTTTTTGGGTAAAAAAATTTAATCGTTAATTCATTCTTTCAATTACATAAAACAAGTTTTTCAGTAGCTTAGGTGATGTAAGTATTTACGTTCAGTGATCTCCAAGCCGCATGGCCGGCTATGCCGCATGACCGGATTAGATATGGGCAAAATCTCCTCAGGGAAAGCCTATATCCAAAAGTAAATTTAGTTTTGGCACTGATACTTGTTAGCGTCGATGAAAGAAAAAATTCTAGCTTATTTATTATTTTTTAAACATTTAAAAACCAACGCGTTGCTGTTCCAGTTTCAGATAAGGGTAGAAAACTAACAATATCTTTGTTATTAAAATTTTGAAAAGCAGAAAAGTGACTAGAACAATACACAGGACAAAAAACGTCAGCGAGTAGCCGTAGACCAAGGAGTCAGAAAAATTAATAACACGGTACACAAAGACGAAAGTATGAAAAAAAAAAAAATAAGCAAGAAAGCAAAAATGTGCGAGGTGGATACGGAGAATGAAATGAAATTTTTGAAATCGTGATTATTAATTTCTATTTTTTTAACCTAAAACCTACAGAAATGTCTTTTATATTGTCCATAAGAATAAACACCAATTTTCCGTAATAGATGTATGTCTTAAAGTGAAAGCGGGAATTTCTCTCACGAACAAACCAAGCTCCGTTTTTGTATGAAACAAGAAAGCAGATGTTTTCGGGTATTTATTTTGATGTACTTATTTCGATTGATCCAATGTGGGATACATCCTCCCTTATCGTCAATAACCGATCCATTAAATGTACTAGACTAGACACAAGTTATTACTGGTGTATATTCAACTAGATTATATTAAGTTCAAGATGTAATAAAAACCGATTAACTATTTACGATTCTTTGTTATTAGTTTCGTTTTGGTTTTAAGGCTTTTTATCTCTTTCGTGTAGACATTCGTGCCGAATTCTGGATTAATTCTCAACAATCGTTCACTCTTGATTTCACTTTTTTTCGGATTTGACTAAGAAAAAGTATCCTGTATCATAAAGGGTTACTTTGGGTGTAATTTATCAGTTTACGTTAAACATCGTTCCTTATTCAAATGACCAAATTATCAGTACATTAACTGATTGAGGAGAAATATCTAGATCAGCTGTATTAATATAAAAGTAACGTATATTATGAAGCGAGTTAGTACGACTTCATATATAAAACAAAACTGACTATTTTAAATAAAATAGAAGCAAAGTAGACGAGAAATTGCAAGAATCCTGTGGAATATTTACGCAAGAAAATAATTTTCAGTTAACCTTTACAGTTGTTACTCCGCTCTTCAAGATACTTGGAAGGATTCCGAATGACCTATTTGATACGTAAAAATAGCCACCCACTCCTCAGAAAGCCGTGGCCCTACATAACGGAGTTCCAGTAACTATTGCGACGTCTCTATTTCAAGTAATAATCAACAAATGCCTTCTCCGATATCCGCCGGATGTGCCTCGCCACGCAGCCTATACCTATTAAGACTTGAGCGGTTTCAGCTCAAAGCCATCGATCTAGCGCCTTTATTTTCAGATTGCAACTTTGTGAACGGATATAGAGCTGATGTTGAACTGTACTGTGTGGAAGTTTAACAGCATTGTATTATAGGTATAGAGTTTTATTCTCACGTAACACATTAGAAATCATTTCTATGAACGTATGAATATAATGATTAATGAAATGATTCACTAATTATTCACCTTTTACATCAATGGATACGGTCAATATCTGGTACAAGTCGCTGATGTGTCTACATATTCAACCAGTTGGTTTTGAATGCATTGAACGAGTGTAGTACATTGCAGGCAGATGCTGGATGCGAGTTGCGACAAGCCGAGGACAGGGCGCGATGGCGCTCATTGGGGGAGGCCTATGTCCAGCGGTGGACTGAGATAGGCTGATGATGATGATGAGGGTGATGAATGAGTGTATTTTTTTTATATTCGCCGGTATGTTACTAAATTGTGCTTCCTCATTGGTGATCATTATAAAGGAAAGTACACTGCACATAACGTATACTTAAAGTATATCTAATTTTTATTGACATTTTTGTTGGCATCCTTTACCAGGCTGTCCCAACACGGATTAGTGATATTGTTGAAAACCATATTATCTCGTTTTACATTCGTATCACGTTAACTATGTCGATTTACGACGTATGTTAATAAAAAAAAACTGCTTGCTTTTATGAGGTTACCCGTAAAGAGTGAAGTGTACATCATTCAAGTGGCGTAAAGTGTCCTAAACTGCTAAAGCCACTTTGACATGCCAGTCCGAACAAAGCTTCGGTCAGCGCCTGTAGCACTATCGGCGAGTGCGCGAAAAGCGTAGGAACATCTTATCAACGCTTATCTTCACATAGGTCGGCGCGGATCTGTTCCAAGAATGAGAAGTTAATCTTCTATCATCATAAGAGTCGGTTAGTAAACGAAATACGTCATAGAAGACGTTGTAAATTCTTTAAACATTCGTTGATAGTTCACAAATCATATAATATCGAAAAGTGTAAGCTGACTATAAGAGACTTAAGCCCCTGTGTACTGGAGACGGATACAATGTTCTTTGCTACTAGACTATCTTTGCTTATTAGATAAATATGTACATGCTTAAACATGCTACGGTTCAAGCTATCATCAATTAACATTTGTTAGATATCTTATTAGGCCATTAAAGTATCTTACTAATGTTATTGAGTTATATTGAATGAGTATAACTAGGGCTGATTTAAAAACACACATAAGCAAATCCCCATAAGTGTAGTAGCTGTGAAACCTTGCTATTCCCGGCAATCTTTTAAACGGCCAACAGCGTCGTATTTGCTTTTGTATTTCACATGTCATATAACATTTGATTTTTATATATTGCAATACTTCATTTGTATGCTAAAATATAATGTGCATAATAAAAAAATAGTAACACCACGCCTGTAAACCCCGTAGGGGTATTCACAGGGTAGTACACTCCCACGTTTCACCAGTTACGTTTACGTCCCATGGAATAGGCGGTGAACCCATTGCTCGAGTATGTATAATGTACATAAAATTAAGAACGTGCCAGAACAGCCTTATCGTTTCTCGGATTGAGAAGAAACCCATCGGAGGAAAGGTAGAATGGTTGATAATAATGATAAAAACTCTTAGATACTAAAAATATATACACACTAGAAACATTAGATATATTGAAGTATTAGAAATGTACAGATACTAGAAATATGTACACATTAGAAATATATAGACGCTATAAATTTATACAGCGGCTTTATTATTATGAAGGCAGCTTTATCCATGCAATCTTAGGAGAGAAAATTAAAATTCAGTTATGGGGCGCGCTACTTGTTATAAAATCATTACTTGACGTCAGTTGTTATGCCTTGTCATATTAGATCATGCTAATGTTTTCCACTGGTATATTGTTTAATCAAATATGTAACATCACGCTTGTAATCCCCGAAGGTGTAGGAAGAGGAGTGCAATACACTCCCATGTTTCAATAATTACATTTATGTCCCACTTTGGATTAGGTGACGAGCCTATTGACATATTATACCGAGCACAAAACCAGACTCCGAGCCACTACTAGAAATTTCTACGACAAAATCTAAGTTCGAAAAATGTGATAGTTCTCGGTCCAACAATTGAACCCAGGGCCTCTTGATTAGCAGTTACACTTGCAACCACTCGACAAACGAGGCAGTCAAGAATTAATTTCAACAATGATTATATAAGTTGATTTGACTCGTCTCAATCTAGAAGAGCCCAGTCCGTCGGTGCAACGATAGAAGGGTTGTTTGTGATGTAATTCAAGTAATTGAAGTTATCTTAACAAAACTGCAACAAGCGAGGCCGAACAGAACTTGGACAGATATTCCGCGGATTTTCACACCACGCGCGATATACGAGTTTATGAGCGATGCACTGTAATCCAAACCAAAATGTTGTAACTTTTCATCTATACTTATTTAACCAAGTACCTACTTACAACCAAAGTCAATGGAGATGTATCATTTTAGTATAATCTACATTTAATTTCTATGTGTGTTTGTGTATGTGTTTTCATGTTTGTATGTGCAAGTGCGCCACTATCTAGGCAACTGTGTGCGACAAATTTTCTATATCTAGATACATATATTTTTAGAAAGGATAGATTATTTACAACTAGCTCTATATAGTTAATTTTTTTGCTATTGTTAACAAATTAGAATTAAAGTTTGTATTTCATTTGATTATTCCACATAAGCGTTCGTCACCCGCTTCTCGCTATTCGTTGCCGGTACGACGAATTATTTACCAATTATCTTTCAACAGTGTTTTTATCGGCTGGTACAAGTATTCGTTTATGAAGAGATCGTTTTTTAACGATAACTTTAAACACATCTCTACAACAGCGTCATTAAATAAAACGTCAAATTTCTGTACGAGTGAATTAAACTAACATTAAATGCATGAAATGTAGATTATAGCACATGGAATAATGGTAGATGAAAGAGTTACAAACAATGCAATTGTTGACCGATGTCCCACCAACCGACTGACCAAGTATGTCAGATGCTGGCTTATGTCACTCAGAAGTACTCATAATAAGTAAACGTTATGTACGTTTACACTTCAGGCCTGAGGGGTAAAGATACTTAGCACTCGGTGCTCTCTGCTTACCCTGTGAGGAAACCGCCGTGAAATAATAATCAAATCATTCGCTATGGTATCTAAGACTGATTTAATACATTTCTTGGCCTAGTTAAAATTTTACTGTTCAATAAAATGAAAGCCCTTAAGTTTTTATAATTAATTGGAAAAAAAATCTACTTAAATTTCTATAAAGCGCGCAATCAATTTCAAATCACTGTCATTTCTGTATTGAGTTTGGAATAAGGAGCTTATCAACGGGGCGATGATGTTATGAAAAAGGATAAGAGAAGGTTGAGGGAAATGTGCAGGGATCTAAGTGACTCTAATTATTACGCAAATTGCAATCATTCTTAAGAAACACTAGATAAAAAGCAAAGCAATGACGAATGCTGACTTCCAACTATCTATCCTTCAACATGTCGGTGTCTAAATATAATCGGATGGAGCCGTGGCGGCTGGCAACTGCCTGGCAACGGTGGCAACTGATTTCTTGTATGGTACAACAGCCATGGAACACATGTGGGTAGGTAAATAAGAATACTCAATAAAAAAACTTGATTGCTAAGGTAATGCTCTATTAACTAAAATACATTGTAGCGTATACGTTAAGTTTGTTTTGATTATTCAGCTCTCCTGTATGGAGTCTTCTCGAAGAGTTCTATAATCATATTCATCTATTCGCATGTAAGTGAACAAAATGATGGTAATTTTAAGCCGTTCATGTCATAAGTATATAAAATTAACTAAATTAATTCTAACTCATTATGAAAAAAAAAAAATTAAAACATTAATATCTAAAAAAAGCATATGAATAAATTTTACGTCAAAAATTCTGTTCTGCGTTCTGTGCACATAAATAGATAAAATAAAGATTTGTTAATACATGCATATGTATATTCACGTCGAGTTTCTTAGGGGGTAGGTAGAGAGCGTGTATCAACTATCTATAACCTTGCAGATCTTACGTGCTTCTTCAAAAGAATATTGCAATTAGTCTAGTTCTCTCTAGTTCTTTGTGGTTAGTCTCTAGTTCTTAGTACGCAGTACGACAGCGATGTAAGCCGCAAAGTCGAAGCGCCAAGCTTTCTTACAGCCGCAATCAAACCTATATAAAACTCTACGTCTAGACCCAGTAAAAGTTGTGTGACTGAACTGTTAATTTAATATGGAATCATTGCAGTTTTATACGGGAGTGATTCTACTTTAACTGTTCCTCTTCACCATATACTTTGTTGTTGATAGAAAATGGTCTAAAAGGACCAGCATATTTACATTTTCTGTCAAAATTGACTATGTGGTAAAATTAAAAGTCTTCGTACATCTTAACAACGACCAGTCAAACTAAAACAGATGCATATATCAATTAAAGCAATTAAACACTGAACTTTTTTAATTAGCAGTGTTTGGCTAAACAGAAACAGTTGAATGAGACGAATGAAGTAGTTTTTAATGTTTTCGTCATCATCATCAATAGCGCCAACACATTTATTGGTTCTCTGATGAACACGGGTTCACCTGAGAAGGAATAAGGCGTAAGTTCGCCGCGCCGCGCCGGCCACGTGCGAATTGATGGACATCACACGCGTTGGATAACATTATAAAGAATCCTAAAGTTTCGTCACGATGTTGTCCTTCACCGGCACAGAAAGTGGTAATTCATTTAGAATAATTTATTTTTCATGAAATAATAT
>DWME01010750.1:0-10022 GCA_018244795.1 Parelbella ahira ahira
CATTATTATATGATGTCGAATTTTCAAACGCTTCTCCTGAAAAATTACATCATTTGCATAAGTGACTGTGTTGCACCTTGGGTGCGATATTTGGGTCCCATAACAGCAATAGGGTAACCCCTATTCCATTGTGGGACATATAACTTTATCCAATGTACCACACTCCTCTGCCTATCCTTTTGGCTAAATACAGCGTATTATATTACGAATTATAAGCCAACGAAAAAAGTTTTATACTCCTTTTTGTATTCAATTAGTTTTGTTAATAGCAGCGACTTGTTGTATTTACGTAGAATTTAGCTATTTAATGCTCTTCAATTTTCTACGCTCATATTTTATTCGGCTGACATGTTCCATTTTGTACGTCTTGACGACCCAGTCGCCTGTCATATCCTATTAACAATTTAGCTTCGACGCTCCACAGATGTTTTTGCTCATATTAAATGGTAAAAGTAACGTAAAGTTTATTAGGTTATGTTAGGACTGTATTTGAAATAATATTTCGTTGGGGTTTTAGTGTATAATGTAGTACATCATCATGCCAGGTGCTGGCAGAGAGCAACGAGTGCTGAACATCTCTAGCCTGAAAGACTTGAGAAGTTTCTACAGTCATGACTCTCTTTCAGCACGCTGTTTAAAAAAATATATTTAAATTAAAATAATTGTAGAGAGACAAAAGATTACTTTACTTAAGAAAATTTAGTTTAACTTTTGTCATTCTAAAAGACAGATCTATAATCCGACACGCTGTCCAAATGCGGATTGTTAGAGATGACACGTGTTAGAAAACATTTTGCAGAACTTCATAACATGTAGGTTTTCATGACATTTGCCTTCAGAGTCAGAGCGAGCTACTCGTATATTTAATCTTAGGAAATGTTACAAGGACTAATGTTTATTTCGTTGAAAGTCCTACGAAGAAATAACAATGAACGAGATAAAAGCGACAACATCAGATAATGAAATCAGAACAAGAAGTAATGTCTTTTCTAAAAACAATTCATTTATTCTGACTCAAGATTTTCTACTCGGCACAGCAAGCGAATGTACTTTTGGCGGCGGATAATGTTTTCCTTGTTTCACAAAAAGGAACAAGTCTTATATACATTTCATAATGCTTTCGCTCATAGAACTAGCGTTATAGACCAAGCGCTGGTAAAAACTTTAGAAACTTCGCGCAAATTCTAATTTATAATGGACTCCACTTTGCATTTCGGTTATTTAAGGTTGTTAGTTAAATAAAGGTAGAACAAAATTTAAGACTTTGTTGATATAATACAATTCGTTTCCATATAACAACATAATAAAGAAAAACAACGGTTATAATTTATATGGATAGTCATACATTAATAACAATTAGGTATATCTTGCGGCAACTCACACACTGCTATCTGACACCATTATGCGTAGATTCAAAGATATGGTCAACAACTCATCATATGTATTACTGGATATATCTGTTGTATGGATTTTTTATACCGAGTAAAAACACTTCATGCTACGAACACTAATGTTTATCCTGAAAATCCAACCCATAATGGCAGATACACATTAAACACTACACAATCAGATGAGTAGAATATTTTAAACTCGATAAATTTATTTTACGGTAGATGGCACTCCGTGAGTTCTGTCTACCCGATAAAGGACTTAGCTTGAAGCATATGTGAACTTGTGAAATAAAATATTTTACAAGTAAATATATTATAAGTAATAGATGAAAAAACCATAGACATACTCGTAATCCTTTTCCGAAATTGTCATCAGCTCTCAGACTATTGGCGCTGTTTATATATTTAGGACAAATGCAGTCATTACATTCGCTTTGACAAACATGAGAACTCTGTTTTGTTTTTTAAGGCTTTTAAGGCACACCAGTATGACAGCAAGCTGGGTTTTAAATTACTGCAGCGCAGTAACATTTGCAGGGCAGAAACGATTTCAATGTTAAACAATACTATGCTCCTAAAGGGTGTTTAATACTAAAAATGTTTATGAACTTAAACATCGTTTTTAGCGATGACGTCATATTCATGGAGATTTGCTATAGAGATAAAAGCCGTTAAACTTTGTCGTTAATTTTTGGACGTGGTGGCAGACGAAACCTGATTTACCAATCTCTCACTATGAACGGTTCAAGCATAGGCATCATAAATACTTTAATACTATATATCAATAAAACCATTGGAATAAAAAAATAAAGGAATAAATAAATCTATAAAGAGTAATTATTTATTGATCTTCAGTACTAAACGCTCCGTTCTCTCCGTTATGTAGTTTAGTAAAATTTGCTTTTTATAACGGCGAAAACATCGTTATAATAAATCAGATAAGTAAATACAAAATATTTCCCGCACGATCTTTTGATACATTATTTCTCATTAAGGGGTTGATTTGGGAAAGCATTTTAAGTACCTTGTAAATGGGGGTTCAACTCATTTACACACCAGATTTCAATGAACTCGGCTCATTGATCTGAAAGGATACACCTACAGACATATTTATGTTCACATGTATGCTATTGCTATGTAAGAATAAGGGTACTTTAAGAGTTTTAATATTGCCGCCAAGACTGTATCGTAATATAAGTTAGAAAATAATCTTAATGTCTATTAAAAAATTTAAGGCAGAAAAATCCAAATGAACCCGAGTTTCGAACTTAGGAGCTCTTGGTCACCAGTATTCAGTGAAAGATTCAACAAAATAAATTTGCCGGACTCTATTTCGACAAACATATCATGAGCCGAGTAACTGCTGGGGCGTCCATTATCCTTACATGGAGGGTCAACCTTGAATTTGTCTTCGGGTCAAATCTACCGGAAAAGGCGCTTAGAGGACCGTAGACATGTAAACGAATATACAGTTAATGGTGTCCATTTATGTTGTTCCATGTTGAAATTTTTTATTTACCCTTAGTAAATCACACCCCTTTAAAATTTTATTCACTTTAAATATACCATGCAGTTGGAAAAAAGATAAGTAAGAAAAAAGATATCGCGTGGAAACCAGCACCTTTTAGAAATAATCATGACATTATCTAGAATCATGATATTGACTGCCTCGTTGGTCGAGCGGTCGCAAGCGCGACTGCCGGTCCTGGGTTCAAATCCCGGGTCGGGTGCTATTGGATTTTTCTAATTTAAACGTAACAGGTAACTGGTGAAACGTGGGAGTGTGGCACATCCCTCTGCCTACCCCTTCGGGGATTAGAGGCGTAATGTTATGTTTACGTTTATGACATTATCTCGCGCCTCTGAAATCTGACAATCTACACTTTGTCAACCAGGTAGAGTATGACGTCCTCATTTTTATTTTGATAAGACTCCGCTCTACACTAAAATATATCATATACAAGGTTTACTATGAGAATATAAAGGTTATAACCATTTTCACGATTGAGGTAACATTGGATCGAAGAGTTTAGCATTTTTCTGGATATGAAGTAAAGATATACATATATATTTATTATTGATATGATTAAATTTGGATAATATTGGCTTTCTTTACAACATTAATTATTAATGCGTTGGTCAGGCAAGGTACCAATGTTACACGTATTTATATCGCGAATAAATTTGTGCCTTCCTCTAAAGAATATGTCAGCTGATCTAGGTGCATTCTTAAGGGGACTATTTACGTCCTCAGGAAAAGCAAGGGATTTCTGACCACCCTTAATTAGGACACGCACCACATTTTAAGAACTTCACTCCAACAACTTTATACTGTACACCCTAACTGGACTAGTTTTATTCACTAATGGTCCCATTAATAGCCTCCTCTAGGCTTAGACCTAGGTTTAATAGTATTAGTAATTCTATAACAACTAGCATTAACTGATTTTTTTAAACAGTTCCTATTCCTAATGTTCAGTTTAAGTGTTTGGAGACACTTGCTGATAACATGAGTGTCGAAAGTCACCCATGACTGCCCCATTATTTAGCGCAATTCGCTTTAATTCATTTTAGTACATCTGCTGCTTACAAATTATTTGGATGTTTGCTTTGGTATCACTGCACAACCGAAAAACGGATTGACGTAATTTTTTCTACAAAGATTCTTGATAAACCTAGAAGTGACAAAAGCTATTTTTTATTATCCACGAGAACCCCTAACCCCTATAAGTTACTGGTTACCGCGCGAGAAAATCCACGGTTATTACGTGGTGTTATTACAACCCGAACTGGCTAGGTCATGTTTGGGTAAGTAATACATCAATGCTACATTATAATGTAATTTGCAGACCGTACTCGGGTCGTATTTCATGCTAAGGCCGGGTCTGTTCAATTGAGATAACTTAATAAAGATAGGTGTATAATACATATTAGAATGTACGAATATAAGCCCGAACATAAGCTGGACGTTTAGAACGCTAATAACATTTGACTGATTGAAGATAATATCTTACTACCCTCGTTACTAGTTACATGTGGTTTGCTTCTATTTTTGATTATATTAGCAAGGATCTAGAGCCAGATGGTATTAAGTACCATGTCTGGATGTACCACTTTACGTATTACAGGAGCTGTTTCGTTGGCTGTTTCATTGTTTCCTTGGTTCGGGCTTATTTTCGTATTAGTAGAAGATTCCTGGATTGCTCCTTGAAAAAGAATCGACGATCCACAGATTCTTCTTCAGCATACTGGTCGATTTTGATGTTCCAAAAGGCTGAGAAGTTTATCTTGACTCGCCTTACCGGGAATCCCGAATTTTTGGTCAAAATCTTTCAAAGATTAAATTGAGATTGATAATTTCATACGTGTTTATTTGTGTATAAGAAACGCTATTTATATGTAGATTTTTGATAATTTGTTATGTTTTATTATATAATTAGTTCATATATTTTAATTTAATTAACAGCTTTTAATTAATAACAAATTTCATACATTTTCAACTATCTATTAATTAATTAGGATTCATTTAATGTAACTCGACAGAAATTAATATCTACAAGTTTTTCGTTAGAATAAATTAATATTTCAATGTGTTATTTCTTTTTAAAATGTACCTAATATTGTACTATGTTCAGTTTTACATTTGTATTTGAAATTTTCCTAATTTATACTGTGATTACTAAAGTTCAATTCGTGTTAAAACTACAATTCAATTAGTGGTTAAATAAATGCTTTTTCTCCGTTTTCTTGTTACGTAATAGCAATTTTAACATGATATTTTAGTAAGTTCGACGGGACTTAACTTAGAAATGGAATATTATGGAATACCGGTTCAAATATAAACTAAAAGAAATCACAGTAGTACGTAAAATTAACAACGCGCTTGTGACCGGTTTCAAATAGGACAAAATATCATTGTTATCAGCCCATCTCAGTCAACTACTGGACATAATTGTCATCATGATATCAGGCCCTGATAATTGAGCTGAATTTATTAACATACCCTTTACTACCGACCCTTTATTATATACCAACTATTTGTATTCATATCTATGTATGAACGTGATTGATAATATCCTATTATCTAAGAGAGTCCAACGGGTAAAAACTGTTAAGGCATAATAATTAAAACAAAAGATTATACAATGAAATTTTATTTCCGAATGACTATGTATAATTATTTATGTATCATTTTAAACGAAATCGTCATTATAATATATATTTACAATATCATTTTATAATATAATTGTCATCACGTAGGTAACAATATTACCTTACGACTATTAGTTATGAGTTCTTGGACCCTAACCTTACGGTCTAAAGCTGTATACACAATGGCAGCTGAGAATATCTGCGACTGATATATAATTACAGTTAAAAGTAAGGTCACTGTCAGTTTCACTGATGCTTGCTGGTGGCTGGAGGTCGCGTGCAGTTCAGCTAGGCTTTCTTCTGAAACAAAGTGTCATGTATTAGCTTTGTAAGACTCCTGTTCATTGAAGTTTTGGTAGTACGTTCACATCGACATCAATCCTTTTTCACTTTACTGGTAGATACTGTCTTACAGAATGAGGAAGCTAAAGGCAAAATTTGATTAGCTGGTCGAGAAGCTTCCACAGGTTACACAACCTTTAGCGAACCCTTTTTATTAATTTCAAAGTGTAGGTTTACTTATATTTTATCTTGTATTGCAACGACATAGTTGTGAAAATATTAATTATATATACATAAGTAAAAATAACCGATAGAACCAGCGAATATCGGTAGTAAGAACCGAACTGAAGAGCAAATTTTTCTTATTTTAAAAGCATTTAAAACGTAATGACATCTCTTAAACATCTGATATTCGTTACGTACATATACTGAGCGATCTCTACTTCCTGTTTAAAACAAATATTTTTAAAGCTTTCCCGTTAAAAGTTGTCTGTTGGAGTTCTTAATGCAAGAAATATCTCTCCAACACTTAGGAGCGTACGGGAGCTCACCACAACTCCAACGAGGTTACAAAGTTACACAAATTGAATTCCTCGAAGGACGTGAACCGTAAGGCGCTTGTTCTGTCAGATCGTGAAGCGATTGAGAAATACTAATATTAAGTCAATTTTATTAATCATAATATTCGTCACTATCGTGCAAAAATGTTCATAGAAAGTTTTTTTAATATTTTTTTAAAAATCTGTTATTGATCAATTAAATTCCATAAAAAATTAAATAGTCTTTGTTTATTTGATTATATTTAACGAGTTTTAAATAATGAATTGCAATTAATTATTTTAATAAAACACATTCACACTAATTTGATATTAATTATTTATAATGTGTTGATATTATGTTATCAGCGGGTATTTTAATTTCCAATCATTTTTATACAGCTTTAAAACTAAAATTCTCGCTTATTCAGTTTGTTAAGAGGTAATAATTCGGTGGAGCATACTCTACGGGGATTAGAGCCGTGATGTTACGTTTTTTTAAAGAATTCGTGTTGAAATTATTGTCATTTGGGTCAACTCCTTTTAGAGGCAAACCTATGAAAATACAGAAAAAATATATTTCCTTTAGGATATTAATCGAATTATATGTACAAATATCGTTACAACAATTTCTATTAAATTGCTCAATTATTATTTACACGTGTATTTAATTGTTGTGGTATCGATAAATCTATTTATAATTATTATTCTACGTTAGAATTTATTTGTATTTAAATATATTATTAAAATATTTTATTTAAAGGCGCTTTTGTGAATTTTATACAATAATAAATGAATAACAATCCTAATAGGGTGCTTGTTGTCAATAATGAAGCAACACGCTTTATAAACATCAATATGACGCACGAATGAACACACATATGTGTGGACTCAATTATACATTATACAAATGTGGACAGATACGAAAACATAATTCGAATTTAATAGTCAGGAATATTTCCATTCTCATTTTCAAAATGCCCGTAGCTTGTCACATTCACACGTTATCAGTAATTCGAGAAAAATGTATGAGTAACTCATCTCATATATCATAAGGTGGGATCGCCTTGGGTTACGAGTAGGTTATATAAGTGTGTTAAAATTCGGTATATTTACGTTTTCTCACCTGTAATTAACATGTGTATCACAATGTGTGACCACTACATATTTTTACTTGGAATGTATCTACATTATTTAAACTACTTGTGAATTCAAATTAAGCTTTTGTAGAAGTCATAAATATGGTAATTTATACATAAATACAAGTAAGACACATAATTGTACATAAAAAACCCAACTGGTTGAAAAAACTAAGATCAAAAATTAAAAAACGTAACGTCACGTCTATAATCCCCGAAAGGGTAGGCAGAGGAGTGTAGTACAAGGAGTGTAATAGTTACGTTTAAGTCCCATGGAATAGATGGTGAGCCTATTGCCATACACTGGGCACAATTGCAGACTCCGAGTCACTATTAGAAATTCTAAATTAGAAAAATCCAATAGCTCCCGACCTGGGAGTTGAACCCAGGACCTTCCGATCGGCAGTCGCGCTTGCAACCACTCGACCATCGAGGCAATCAAAAATTAACAGATCAATAAATGAACAGATAAACCAATTAACAATCAAACAAAACAAAAATAAAGAATTAAAAATAAAGAAATGGATACATTGATAAATTAATAAATAAATGAGTATTCACCTTGTTAAATTAATACTAGAAATTTAATTCTCATATACAGTACAAAACCGTTTATCGCGTTCATCGCTCGCGATGTCTATCGGTCCGTTTGTGACTGATCTCAAGTTTCACATATTTTAACGCGGGGCGGAAAAGTTGCCTCCTATTTTACTGGTACACGCCTCGAATGAATACTTGATGTCGTTTTTACTGTATAAAATGAAATATGAGGTTACGTGCTTTTTATACGGAGGAGCTCATTGACATCACAATTTAATACGGGGAAGAATTTTTAATATATGTATCACGGATGCTTAGTAATATGTCACTGAGATATCTTTTATTTTAAACCAGCTGATATCGTTGACTTCTTGTGTTTCAGTTATGATATTAACGATAACAAATAAAAAGAGATTATTGAAGGCACAAATGTGCTTTGTTAACTAAGATTGTTAAAAGTCGTAGTTTCTTAGAACCTAAAAAACAACCTGAAGGTATCTAAGAAATAAAACCAACAAAAATGCTCGAAATCTATCCAGTAGGTACTTTGTGAGCGATGTGCGCACAAAGGTAGGTTTCCATCATTTTATTTATCTAGATAATATGGAAGTTAAGTTACAAAGTCAGGATTCTACGAAACCACCGTGCATATATGAAGAGACTGATCAATCTAGAAAAAGCGCATCAGCTCTACAAGTTCAAAAAAATTTGGGCCTCTGTACTCTCTCCCTTCCTCGTAAGGTATTTAGCGTGATGATATAACTATATTAAGATCACTTGCGCTATTTTCAAAAGAGCGGAACAAAATATTTTAACGCCGTATCACGACTTCTGCCGGCATTTATTCAGACTCGAATGTCAAATTAACAAGAGAAAAAACTTAGCGAGGTGCTAATGACGTCATTTGTGCTGACGCTTATGTCAACTTGTTATTCAGATTCGAAGATTTTCTGTTTACGAATGAATGAACGAATGAATGAATGAATAACTTTGCTGTTTTAATAATTACACTCGTTGCCATTACGTAGAAAAGTCCATTACGTTTTTATCTGCTTGCTAAGCTTTCACGTAAAACTGAAGTTAATTTCGGTACGTAGTGAAAATATTCTGGTCTTCAAAAAACAATAGTCTACTTAAATTCTTTTATAATCAACCCTCAGAAAAGTATGATGAAAGTACAAATATAGTATTAGACTTTATATTTCCATGTAATCGTATGAATATCCATTTTATTAAGACCAAAGAAGAATACTATGAAGAAAGTCGGCAAGCCTGCAAAGGTAGAAATATTTGAAAATTCTGCTCTCTACCTACCCTGTTAGGAACTGCCGTGGAAGTATACTATATTAAATTTATTGTTTGCATACTAATATTGAGTTTCTTATTAGCCATCGTCCACTCGTATTAATACGAGAGTTTAACTAGACGTCCTTATAACAGCCCCTTATCATTATTTTCAAATTGTATTTATTGATTTCTGTAATTAAACGCTTATTTTGTTATATATCTCGTTATTATATCATCACTAAAGGTCCCTTACGGGGTAGATAGAAGTCATCGAGTGCCAAATATCCCTATTTTACGGACCTAAAGGATTTCTGCTTTAAATAATGATTTAATATAATTTTGTAATACCAATAGGTATGACATTAAAAATAAAAAATAATTTTACATTACCAATTTACGAAGATTATTCCAAAATCGAGTTAAATATTAAAATGTAAGCGAATTTTGTATAAAATAAAACAAGAAAATTTTGTATAACGTTTATTTAATTGCCAATATACAGTTAGAGAGGCAATAAATTTCGGCCGCCAATTATATTCTTATACAATATTAATGGGCCGTAATTTTATTTTAATATTTATATACTGTATTAATGGACCGTAATTTTATTTTCAAATTCCATTCTGCTATAAGGAATTGTTATTTTTAACATGTTCATGCCCAGACTTTGTCCGGCGGGAACTTATTTATGTATT
>DWME01010751.1:0-10021 GCA_018244795.1 Parelbella ahira ahira
AACAATTAACAAGGTGTCGAATTAAACACGAATTAGCGTTTCAACCGTTAAAGGAAAATACCCTTTTCCATTGTGGCAACCGTGTACAAAGGATTTTGGGATTGCTGAGTATTAAATATGTGTTTCTCTTTGTTACCCGATTAGAGTTCGCAGGTACGGCGCAGGATGTTTGTGGCCGCGAAACTTTAAATCACAGCCGTTGTAAGAGATATGACTTTAAATATAAATGCACCTATCATCTTTTGCGTTTGTCCTCAAACGTCTGACAGAAGTAACTTTAATGTTAGCTTCTAATATATGTAGGTTTTTAACATACCTATTGTCACTTAAATTTTTGATTTACTAATATTGCGCTTTCATTGTAATACATCATGATTATAAATATTTCGAAAGTAAGGATAAAATACCTACACTGTTACTATCAGGAAGTTTAAAAATACACTCAAACAGTATTGTATTGTTGCACTACTGTATATGACTGACTGACTAGCCACTTTGAGGATTATACAAAGTTAGAGACAAACAAACATTATGACCAATGGACCCTGAATTAATCGACTGGGTTTATTTACTTTGTTAACCGACCCGGTTATCTTTTGGGCCATACATCGCGTTAAACTTGTATTTGCTGTACACATACGAGTATTCTGTTGTGTGTTGGTGAAAGATTTGTTATTTGTTTCACTTGTTGTAACAACGTAAACATCCCCAATAGTTTTTGGTTTTCACTACACAAAATATGTATAAATGTTTTATCCTCAATAATACATGTAGGTATCTAACACATGTTTGTAACGCGCGGTTGTAATTTTTAAATAGGTAGGCAGAGGAGTGTACACTCCTGCATTTCACCTGTTACGTTTACGTTCCACTATGGAATAGGTGTGAATGAGTGGCTTATTTTTAAATATTCTTTTTAAATCTAAATTTGAACTAAATGAAAAAAGGAATCTATATCTTTCGCGTGTTACAAAATTTACTCAAAAACCTCAATTAGGTCAACAATACGGTATTAAATTTATATAAATCCCTGGACACATAAAACAGAGCCCAGCAACCGCACCGGTCAACCGCACTTACTAATTAACTAAATACGTGTTAAATCTCGTAATAACCTGCGGTTTTACAACCCTCCGAAGGTATCTCTTTCTCACTTTCCCCATTTGTGTATAACCGTCCCGTTTTAATTTCGATCGCTACCTTTTTATATCACTCAAGGCGATTTGAATTTGGAACACTCTTTTAACATATACAGATCAGTGTAAAGAAATTTTAACACTGAAGTAGATATTTAAAACTTTAATGGTTGTTATATTTGCTTGCTCCGTTTGCCTAGTGGTTAGTGACCCTAACAGCTGATTCTGTGGTTGTGGGTGCGAAGCCCACTCGAACCAAATATTTGTATGGCGACCACAAGTCTGTTTTCTGTCTGGGTGTAAATTTTTTTATAAAAATAGGTATATAATTACGTGTATATGTTTGTGAGCTACCTAGTAACACAGGCTCTAAACTATTTTAGATCAGACGGCGGGTTTTCTAAACACGTTTATAAAATCATTTAGCAAAAAACGAAACAAAACATTCTAATACCATCCGTAACCAAAATGCTCAATGATTACCATTATAGCTGTCATTAGGCGAATCCCCTGATCGGCCATTTAAAGAAATGAAACGTCGATTGTGAAGCGGTTATTATTATATAGATTTTCATCGATTTATTGCTCGAATATCGACTGTCCTCGACAAATGATCGCACTAAATTACCGGCCATTATATTGAATTAGAATCGATAGAATCGGGACCCCAATTATATCACTTATGTGTTTAAAGGAGGCCGATATAAAAACGATCATAACCGCAAACATAAGGACCATCATTTTAACACACGTTTCTTTCGATCGCTCGTTGATTTCGAGTTTGAATATTGTTTATTTATTAACGTAACAAAACATCACGCCTGTATTTTTGCGACACGTAAATTAAATCATAGAGGTATGCCGCTGTTCACACATCGCACGAAACGTACTGGGTAGATTTCTTAAGATAAAAATGGATAGATCTCTTAGACCTTCGGTCTTTATCCCAAAAAAATGTGACAATATCCTTATTTAATGTAAACTCATTAAAGTTTTAAGATATAATTTTTTTTTAATCATATTTGCGTATGCAATATTTTTTTTATTTTCTTCGTTATACACAAAATATATCGTTAATATCATAAATAACGCAGACGAAGCCGTGTGCATCAGCTAGTTAGCGATAAAAAAACAGCGTTACCGATGTGCCACAAAAAACGATCCGAGTTACAAAATCAGCAAGGGAACAATTAATTTTAACTTGTAGTAAGTTGCAGCGAAGTTTTACATTCGCAGGTCCAAAGATAATGGAACAGACATAATAACCATCGACTTTTATTACGGACAGATTACAAAATGACCATACCGGTAAGGCATAAATGATTGGCCATAAAGCGAAAAGAACCAGCGCGGATACTGACAATGTATGTACAAGTACTTCTTCGATTTCAATGGAAACATAGTTTGATGTACAGTTGGATTTAATATTAAAAATATGCAGTATTCAGCAATATATTAATGCGCAAGGAAGTAGGTATTTTGTTACAGGTTTAAAGGAATATTGTGCATTCAGAAAAAGGTATATTTTAATAATTTACATTCGACTTTCAACACGGAGCGACATCTAGTGAAGTTGAATACAAAAAACCAATATACTACAGAATGTATATGTAACTATATAAATAAGAAACAGTCGGGAATCGAACTCCGTTCCTTCAGAGAACATCATGGTGAAATGACTGCATTAATATTTAGTCGTCTTCCTCATATTTTCAATTATGATGTAGCATATCGAACAGTCAGACGATTTAATGGATGTTAAATGGTTACCGTCGCCTATAGACATTTGCAACACACATATTATGTTTAAGAACATCATATTCTCAATAATTACTTAGGTATATAAAATAAACATTTTATTACAGTAAACACTAATTAAAACATTTGCAAAACTGTTAATGATGTTAACGATTATAGCCACGATAACACTAAAACGTTTAAGAATCTTTAAATAACACGCAATTAAGATAGTTTCTCTATTTGATGTGACTACTTAAGTACTCGTATGTTCAAAAAGACATGTGACATACTTAGTTACAACTTTCTTTTAGTCACTCAGTTTAACTTCATTTTGAATGTCATTGAAAAATAGTGTAATGACACACTAGGTATAACCAATATTTACTATATCAGCTCTATACAAGTTACAGTACGGGATGTCCTACAGTAAGTAATATATTACTTGTAAATGTGTGTATTAATGCCTGAGTTGTGAGAATAAATTCTTAATATTATAGTTGTAGTCTATAAATCTCGGGCAAATTATAAATTATAGGTTGCATTCATTTCCATAGACTAGAAAATGGCAATACGACTGTCTAACCTTGTGTTTATGGCACACAAAGAAGGACCACAAGGACCAAAAAAGAATCACAAGGTGACAAATACCACATTAAACACATGATACAACGTTTTATCTTGACTAGATGTAGTTCGGTATACATCAGGTACAACTTTTAAAACATGTCTTAACATTTAAAGAATGTGGGTTTTACAATGACATTTGTAACAGTATATCTCTCAACTATTGATCACAAATTGCACTAAAATACTACTTACATAATTTATATTATATATTTTTGTCATATTAAGCAATAAAAATTAATAACGGTTTGCTTTATGACGCTAATAACTCAAATATATATAATTGATACACATGAGCCTTAATGTCTTAATATTCGTATCAAAAACCAAACTACTCAAATGAGTAGAATTTCTCTTTCTGACAAATCTCGGCGTAGTGCAAAACGAAGAACTACGAAAATGATACAAAACAAGGCGAATTAAAAGTAAATTACAGCGGTCCGGCAATCGCGGCGTTTACAATAAACACATAATTGTACCTCCAGTGTATCAATGGCATATACGATTGGCCGAAATAACTGTCTGCAATTTGCTGAATAAATGACTCCTTGTCGCTTTGCAAGCGCAGTATTATGCATTTAATGCACGTTTTAACAATCTTCTATAGACTACCATTTTATGTTATTAATATGACTCGTACGTTACAATGATCGGACGTATACCCACACAACAACAATCTGATTTTAAACGTCAAGTTCCCCTCTCAGTTGTAAACATTCATTAGTACTCTACAGTTTTGGTATTAAATATATCGTTCGAGCGCGTCATCTAAGCGGTGTACATGTAACTTTTCACCAGTTTTAATGAAAAAACTCATATTTTTGTTCGTGGCCCTAAATGATCGGCGACACATAAAACTGTGTCCATATTGGAGACGGGTATAATCGCGCACACAAGTCACGTGCCGAGTACAATCAATAACAGTAATACACAATCGCCGACAAAATGTGAACGGTCAATAACTTGAGTCAACAAGATGAGGCATCACAGTGTTGCTCGATGTAAAAATGGCAAATACACTTTCATGACACATGCGAATCAAAGGGAGAAAATGTCTGGTGTCATTGTTTTCGTGTGTGATTAACATGTGAAATTAGATTTAGATTGTTTGATTAGAATTCAAATAACTAATAGTTCTAAATGGTGTATTAAAACTAAGTAATGCTACAAAAGCCTAAATAATCAATAATCTTAATAACGTATTAAAACTAATTAAGACTTAATGTGGTATTTTGAGAGAAAAAAAATTAGTTTCTTATATACATATATAAATTTTGCAAATACACGTTTTTATAATACATACTAATACACTCAAAACTTTCCAATTACTCCCGCGAATAAAAGTTGAGACATCACACATCGATAAAATAATGTAACATCGCAAGTAATATAATAATAATGATAGAAACAGACATTTCCACAGAAGTGTGGGTGTAAGTGTGTACTTACATTGCAACACTGATACCAACGTTTTCGCCATAAACTCTTTCATTTGGCTCGGACGAGTCTTATGAACAATAAAACGTTGAGGGCTGGAGATTCGGACTATAATAAAATATTTGCCCTAACGCGCTAATCCGCCTCCCTCACTTGCGAACGTTATTTGAAAACCTGAGACGTACAACTGTGGAGAATATTCTAGAGTGATACATACATATGTACGTTAGGGCATATTAGCAGCAGAAATGGGTGACTTATTTTAAGAGTTACATTGGTTTTTATTATTTAGAACTATTAAAAGGTACTATATCATGTACTCTGCTGCTATTTCTAAAGAAGGCTGATTTGACCTTGCATTATTACTAAGTAAATATGCCTTGTACTTGTTTTACGTACTGCATAACCGCTGTGTTGCAGGAAAGATAAGTTCATTGATGTTTATTTATCTATTTTTGCTGTACGCTTGAACAAACTATGGACCGAGAGCTTTACTATGAATATTATTAAAAATAACTTTTATGCATTAAAAATAAAACAGTCGGATGCGATTTTTAACAACAATAAATCATTAATATAATGTTAGTGTTATCTGTACATCGTACATCGTAAGAGATACTATAATGTTGAAATATTATCATTATTATTGTATCGTCACACTAAATATCTAAATAAACACTAAATATCTCTACCGTTACAGACCTGACGTGCTCTTCCAGTAAATACTATCACATACAAAATAAAGTACACGTTAAAGATATATCAGTTCCCATTACTGTCATATTAATCAAGAGCCCGGAAACTCGGGATAACTTAACGCAGTCCTGCCCAATAGGAAATAAGTTTAGCGGCGATCCGGGACTATTTCGTTGCCAAATAAAAGTTCTCCCTCAGTGATGTGCGAAAGAGGGTCAGGCTTAATTACCCGTAAATTGACCGGGATTCAGCTTCATCCCGGATGGATATATGTGCGTGGATTACATCGTGTCATACACGTTATAACGTTTATGCGTCTGTTGGATGGGATAACGCGTAGTGGACATCCATATTGAACAATATTCACATATTGCTCGACTGATGCTTTAATGATTCATATTCGAGAAAAAATATCTTCAATAATATTGTGCAATATGTTTCTGATAATTACCTACATAGACTAAGAAAAATGGATAGAAATGGAACTGTTGGTGTTTATCAATTAATTGTAATGAGCATATTTAGGATTTTGATAGTTTAGTGGTTTGAATTTCAGTTTCCCGCTCCCGTAGTCTGGCGTTCGAACCCTGACACACATCTAGAGCTCCACTAGTGTACCGTTAATATTAAATGTCACTTGTAAAGGAACACAGCAATGAAGCCAATACACTTAAGGTTCTTTATTATGTTCTGTGACCATTTCTGCATCGACCAGGTAGATGTAAGAGTATCATTATAAGCTAAGATCGATCAAAATCCCACAATGGGTCGAACAAGTATGGGCCGCGATTTTCGACCTAGAACATGTTCAGAGTAACTCATTCGTAAAGTTTTACAATAGACGCGAAATCTATTGTTACGTCATAAGTATGGTAGATACAGAAATATCGGGTCATATTTTTATTAATATCGAGCACAAAGGAGAGATTATCTGTTGGAGGTTGCTGATCGCAGCTGCCGCTGGTCGCAGTCGGTGTACGAATCGTGATATCCTCGAAATGTAAGTAAATTTCGAGTCAATTACCACTAAATGTTAATGTATAAAGTGAGTAAGTAAAAAGGAGGTAAATGAAAAGTGAGTAAGTGAAAAGTGAGTAAGTAAAAAGTGAGTAAGTGAAAAGTCAGTAAGTGCATGTAGTAAATTATAATTGGAATAGGTTCCAGTAAATAGGTATTTTAAATATTGAAATTTATCCAAATAGATGATGATGATGATGATGAACAGTAAAGCGATTCTTTACGATTGATTTACATAGGTATATTCGTTTGGATCGAATTTTGGATTAAACGATTTTGAAATTCTATTCTGACATTCGATAAAAATTAACTACTTTTAAGTGAAATTTTATTAATTTACTAATTATACAGCACCTAAATACTTACCTAATATTTACTTTAAATAAATAGACAGTATTATTTTACCAACTAGGCAAAAAGCAATAATTGTTTTAATTTGAAAAGGTTTATCGTTTATATGTATTTAAACATTGAATTTATTTAGTTTCATGTCATAAATTACTTTATGGATAATGAAAAGATGCTTATTGGAAATGTTCTATTGTTTATATTACCAGTAATTATCGAATAAAAAAATACGTTATTTTGAAATTAACAAAATTAAATGATAAATAAACATTTTCGAATGACTATATTTATCTCTGTCGTCTGAACCATGACACTCCATTTCCTCGATGAATTAATACCGGGTTATTATGAGTCGTCGATCAGTTGCTGAGCACAGTCAGTGAGTTGCGGTAGAAAAAACGTATAATTTCGATCGAGTCGATCGATCGAAACGAAAATCGTTTTGGTATGTAAATTATGTGGACGAAATCGCGTCCACATGTCGATAACAGGTTAAAAATGATGTATTGCTTGTCACAATGGTTACGATGCTGATATTGAATCAATCAATATTGAATCAATATCATTGGTTGGGAACGGCGACCATAAAAGTGCATAAGAATATATTGGTATCTACATACCTATATGTATTTTGACGAGGGAGGTAATTCAAAAAAGCTTAGGCAGGTAAATTGAAAAACAATGTTAATAACGATTCACACTATAATGCCTCGTGTCATCGATATCACGCAGACACTCAATGACAAGACAAGGTCGGGAATTGAACCCGGAAACCTGCCCGCGCACCGGCATGGTGACCGTTGTGTCAAATGGGCCGTACGTACAAACTACAACCTGTTATCGAACCAGTAATATCATATTTAAACGCGTCTATGCGCACTGCACTACATTAAAAATAAATAAAACTCTTATCTGCCCCCATAAATCAACAATGAATTGCGGTGTTTTAATAAAAACGGCAGTTTACAACAATTAAGCATCTGAGAAATGTTGCCAGCGCCGACATTCAAATGCGCCGGTATTGCTAATTAAAAGAAATTCCTTCGTTATGCTTTTACCCGCGCAAAAAACAAAATGAATGTGCCATGATGACTCCAAGGTGTGAGTAATGTCGTAAATGGGTAGGAAAACAACATTTTAATTGTAAACCTCGTTGTACACTGCAGACAAAACTATGGGAGTTCCGCCGCAGAGCCACTAAGTGTTACTTGATGTCTGTCATTAAAACTAACGACAATAATATTAGACTTACGTATATCTATGCATATATTTATAAACTTTGATTTTGTGTATTAAATTACAAATAGAGTTATATAAATATAGTTCTATACATACGAATATAATTCCATACATCACAAAGGCATTTGTCCCGTAGCAAAATGAATTCGACTCATGCAGTAGGTACACGATTCGAATGTGAGGAATTCGAAACATCTGATCGATATATGGGGCAAAGAACGGGATTCCCGTTTGTTTTGTAATGCGCATTCATTGCGTAACTGGCAAATGTTCATATGTTATGATTTTCATTCTGTTTTATGGCATTCATTAATGTCACCACTGATGCACAAGTTATAAGAAGAAAAACTAAAACTTCAACAACAACATGTTCAACATTATTGAACAACAAATTATTTCCTGAAGATTCGTTAACATGATTTATTATATCTGCATACCCTATATGGGACATTGTGTGACTACATACAAATAATACTAATAATTTATTAGATCATCACGCCAGATCATTCAGGGTGAGCACCGAGTGTCTAATATATCTATCCTTACAGCGCTGACGTGCTGCATTGTAAATAGGTAAGAATACCCAAGTATTAAACTTCCGATTTGTAACTCTAAGCGTACTAAGTTACTAAAATATACGAGTGGTATTAAAATTGATAATTACACGCAATAACTCATGTGCACCATAGTATTATATTTCAACGTTTTTGTACATGTTAGCTTCTATTTTTAATCCAATTACATTTACACAGCACAAACTCTTTTAATAAATTGATAATATCTACAAAATGAAGCATAATTCAATGGAAATATTCCTATCTGTACGCCACTAATAGCGGGCGCCGTGACACTGCCGATGTACCTATCTATCCGCAGGTGGACACAATATATTTCAAGACTTCAGTAATAGGAATACTTTATATACGTTTTATTCACAATACGTTATATTATACACAAATAATAAATAAAAGTTAAATAAAGTAAATGTATTCCTCTTCTAATATTCCTCTTATAATAGTTTCAGAGTACCTATTGCTGTGACAACGTATTTTTTGTGATTCTAGAGAAAACAAATATAATATTAAGTGATATAATTCCTTTGTAGTCTCGGACATACATATGTATGTCTCTTGTCACTAGAAAAAAGTTTCAGAAGCAGCGAAACGTGGGCACTAATTTAGCGAACATATGACACTGATAGGGGTAATATTATATCTTTTTTCCAAGTTCTATAATGGTCCTAATTTCCTAGGCTTAATTAACTGTGTATAATGTACAAATATCATTGTTTTTTCAGTTAAGTAATAATCGTGTCAAGTCAATTGGCGTTCCAATAGGATATGAGTCTTCTATCAGAATGAGAAGGTTGTGATCGTACTCTGCTCAAGTGCAGGGGAGCAGACTTTATAAGCCTTAGTCAACAATATCGAGAATTTAACGTTGAAAAAATTTCGTACGATTCAAAACAATGCTTTCCTTCGTTAGAGCAAGAAGTATTTTATATTTAAATATGAAGAAATCTAGGCCACTGACTTCTAACTGGTTCTCAAATTAATATCAATGTAAATAGCAACATGTAAATAGTCACTTGTATTCAAAAGGTCGGTAAAGGTATTATCACAATCAATTTCCATGGTCTATTTCGATTAAGGGGCGAACACTGTCCTTTCAGCCAGCAATTATTATGCGATAATTAAAAGAAAAATTACTCCTCATATCTAAGGAACGTGATGACATTTACAATTATTATTATTATTCAACACCTCTTTGCAAAATGTAACCTT
>DWME01010752.1:0-10020 GCA_018244795.1 Parelbella ahira ahira
AGTCGAGACGTGGACACTGGCGGTGCGACTGGTCCACCGATTTAATGTCGCTCAGCGAGCTATGGAAAGGACTATGCTCGGCGTGTCTCTGAAGGATCGCATCAGAATTGAGGCGATCCGACAGAGAATCAAAGTGAACGGCCTAGCCCGAACGATTAGCAAGCTGAAGTGGCAGTGTGCTGGTCACATCTGTCCTAGAAACGATAGCTGCTGAAGCAGACGTTTTCTGGAGTGAAGACCGCCACTTGGCAGACGTAGCGTAGGACGCCCTCTAGCTAGATGGAGTGACGATATCAGCAAAGTAGCTGACAGTGGTTGGATGCCAAGAGCTGAAGATCGAGCTCAGTGGCGTGCCATCGAAGAGGCTATGTCCGGCAGTGGACGGGCTGATAATGATGGCAGTCACCGACACGAAACCTCGTGGGTGTCACTAAATACCCAAAATTATCATTGATTTATCGCGCCTTGCTGAAAACTGTCCTTGATCATGTTCGACTTTTTGAATCATAGAAATAAATACAATTGCTGTACATCACTTCTATCAGCACTTCTTCAGCACCACTTCTACGACCAAAAGTACCGCTGGCTGACAGCTGTCTGTCGTCCCCTTAACAATGATTTCGAAACCGTAACTTGAACTTATTTTTTAAATCTAAAAAAGAAAAAAAACAACACAAAAACGAGCGAGTGTAATATGGACAATGAAAGCGTTCAATCATTTACATACATTTAATTTTATTAAATTTAAGGTTTAATTTAAGGTATGGTAAGGTAAGGTTTAGGTATAATTACAATAGTGAGGTTAATCTGCAAATTAATGCATAAAAATGATTCAGGGGTTACATTTTGAAATAAATATTATTGATTTTATAGTTAATTAAATGTAGTAGAGTACAATATGTACATTTAGCTTGAGAACGCAAGATACAATATTAAAGATATTTAATAAGTAAGATAAATGATAAACATATCAAATTTTTAATATATACTTGGAATTACCATTTTATATTATATTGTCAAGCAAGGTCCCTTATGCGATAGGCAGAGAGCACCGAGTCTCAAATATTTACCCTTAGAGACATGACGTGCTTCATCTGCATTCATTACTCCCTTCATGCAATTTTTAATACTAAAGAAGTAGGTGCCATCTAAGATAGCACTAAGGAACATTTCGCTGAGATATTGCTCTGTTCTGTTATAGCATCAGATGTAGAGCGACGTGCAGTAGTTAGCCGTTAGTTTATGTTCAGTACGTCGTCTAGCTCCTGTGTATATAATGCTTGCTAAATCTCTTTAGGAAGCACTGTTGTGGCACTTAATGTGGGCTGCCTTGGCAATGTTTGTGTGAACCACTGATAGTGCAGTGGTGTTTCTCTCTAGAGTCCTGGAGTCGATTCCCTAGATTGTAGATCCCTAAATTCTGACTTTAAAAAGTTATTCGCGTATTTTTATATTAAGTAATATAAAACAGCATAGGAAATAAAATTAAGTTATATCGAGCGTGACAGTTCTTCGTGATGTTGTCAGAGGTAAGTAAAGTCCATTCTATTACACGAGTATGTCCAACTATGGATCGATAACCGGATTGATTAGGAATTGTGTGATACAAAGTACAAGTGAATTATTAGACTGACTTAAGAATAATATATTTAGCAGTATAGGCATCAGAATAGTAACATATACATATATCACTAGAGTGGATAAAGAATTGGCAGTTACAGTAACGATTGTGGGCGGGTACGTAAGCGAAGTGTTGATAAAAGTAATGTTACCACTAACTTAAAGTCCTTTTGCTTGGATGCTGACTGAGCGGTCTATTACGAGTGTGCGCATTTACGGTCTCTCTGCAGAAATATAACGCTGTCATTTTATATAGCACGTTTATTAATCGCAAAAGTGAAAGCTTCGTTTCTCAGCGTTTATTCCAGTCGCACATACTCCTCTGTTCCTTGTTAGAGATAATCGCGGAAGCTATTACCTGCAGGATGTCGACTGCAGCGCCGCGTCTGCTCGTGCTGCAAGTTACGCATCCAGCTCGTTTAATTTTACATTATACTTCTGTAAGTTACAATAAATGTCACGGGAAATTACGGTTTTTACCTGTTTTAAACAATTTTTAATAATCTGTTGATCGTGTGTTAATTACAGCTATCATGAATGCCTCATCTTTTAATGTTCCACAAAGATACCACTTTTTCCGTGCAATTTGGAGTGAAAGCAGAGTCTGCTTTTCACGTTGTCGTGATGTGAATTGACAGATATCTCCGGCAGGAAATCTGGTTAATGACTCTCTTGTATGTTAGTAATGAGGATAGAATACTAGTATGCCATAAGATCCTTCCATGTGAAAAATTGCCATTAGCAACCATCAAGACGAACCACGCGGGCACAATCTGGGTTAAGCACGGTTACATTTTGGCGGCGCCAAGCGACAATTATTTATAAATATATATTATTCTCAAATATAGTTAATATGTATTATGCAAAAGGACGTTTACGTTTTTACATGAATTTATAAAAGAGAAAAAGAAATTTTAAATACACATTTTTATATTTTTTTTACATCGAGGAAAGATAATTTCAATTCATAATTTTTCTTTACATAAACCGTTGGGATTATAAAGGCGGCAGGGTTGTGAGTGCATTTGCCTAAAATTCATATAAAAGGCACCTGCTTGTGAATTTGTGATTCGAACACCTATCCCTAAAACTGGGTACACACGACCGCTGCAAAATAACATTACATTTGGAATTATTTTCGAGGATTTTATTATTCATAGCCTTGGCCATTTATTTTGCTTTACGGTAGCATGTTGTTGATTTAACCTAATATAGATTGAACTGTTTGAACACTTTGCGTTTTTCTAGTATCCATTACTAGAGGATTTTTGTATCGCTTTTCTTGTTTTGAAGAGCGTCTAAAGAGAATTGCTCAAATCCCTACTACTAAACTTCTTACTACTAAAATCCTAAATCCCCGACTAAAATCCTTACTACAGCAATTCTTATTAGAGGGATCAAGCAGCTTTGAGAATCACCGGTAATAATTAGTATATTAATAGTACTCGCAGCTATTATAGGGTATGGTATAGAGTGATAAGATTGTATTTAACAGAATTTACAACACGGTCAATATTGCTGGGTTTCTTTTCAAACGTACGTACACATATATTTTAAAGAAGATATAACAGCCGAAGTCGAGAAGCAAACGCTTACATGTATCCTCGGTCTTAGAGAAACGGATTTGTCTGTCTGATACTAAACTTTGCATATTTATTACCCAACCCTCAAAAGGCCACGGGGGTTTGTGTGAACGCCGCGATATATCTTGAGGATCACTCTCGGAATGTGGTGGCTGACTTTTGAAAATTGTGCTGTACCGAATCACTGTTACGTTTTAAATTTTTTGTATATCGTTTAAAATAAAATGAAATGTTCCGAGACGTAACCATACGGGTGTAACGCTTTAGGAATGTAGGTGTTTATATTTTAGGCTTTTTAAGGAACATAATACATTTATGTTCCTACCTGCTTGCAATTATTTTTCCGTCTGTAACTTAATACAGGATTACGTTATATGTATTTAATAGTTATTTATGACAAGGCTTAAAAATGTATTTGTTTCATAATATTGCTTCTGTCATTGAATACGCTGATATTGCAAAACAATTCTGGCAAGATTACACGGTGATACCTACTAATAAAACTCGGTGATATTTACATAATTTTGGTAATTAAAAATAAACACTGCCCGTATAATATTATAGTGAACATTAATTTGCTTATTGCAGGATTTTTTAATATTTTCGGGGCATCGTCACACAGCCATCTAATTCTAAAGAGGGCCTGAAGAGTCTGAAGTCTGTGTTATTGTCATCTAAAGAGTGACAAACTTCAATAAATAGTAATATATTATGTTCTACAGAAATATGTCTTTAATTTAATATTATCGCTATGCAAATCAAGATTATCTAAGTCATGAACAATATCTACCTAAACCGAAACGTTGATCTGCGGAAAAAAATGGACACCAGATTGAAAATATTCAAAATTCACTATGAATTAATTCACAATCACGCTGTGATATTTTATTTTTGCGGGAGCTCCACGCGAGATGTGGTGGCCGCAATACACCGGTGTTTCATTGATGAGTTATTAATAGTCGGTTGATATGCAGGACGGATGGATGGATCGCGCGCCGGCTTTTATTTTGTGACGAGAGAGATTAATCCCCGGTTAACCTAACGACGGAAATGCATCACGCGTTATTACTAGTTTTACCATTGGCGCTCGCTTTACCCTTTCATATATCCCGGAACAAAGTTGTATGAAATCGGGCTCCCAAATATTTTTCAAAGCACAAAGTATTTCAAACGAGCATTTTGCTCTGCTTTTGATATTTTTATTAAAGCGACAGTTATGTAAAGTAATATAAAAGAAATGAAAATGTTGGTATAAGGGTTTTGAATGTTTTGATTATATTTTTCAATGCTGTTCATCTATATAACATTGATCCTATGCTTACTTTGTACTTTAAAAGTCTTCTGCTATGTATGTTACGAAAGCTAAGTTATTTGTCTTTTATTTGTCGTCGAATTGCGCGAAAAACATCTTATACCTCTAAATGTAGCTGCTGATTGGCAGGTAACTTTCGTGGAGCTATTTAAGAAATGTAGATCTCAGATCTTCTCTCTATTAGGTCTCAGAAGTAGTAACTCATCTCTGAGCGTCTTTCTATTAATATACCAGCTATTACCATCAACAATATAGTCTCTAATATATTATCTGGACTAATGTTTCTAAGAATCCCATTCGTTCAGACCTATTATTATACTAACATACATACATACATAGATATAATATACACACGCGATATACCTATATGTACGACATATAATTATGTGTATGTTGCAGTAAGTATACATTTATATTTATTTGTTTTAAAATACTTCATATATTTATCTATTATATTTAGTAACTTATTTCTTATTTTTTTACCGATAACGCCTACCGACAGATATTTTCACCATCGCCAAAGGTTTGATTGAGAATGCCATTAGGCATTAAGTCCGCGTTATGTTACATACCTACATTTATAGATGTTGCAATAAAGAATACACAAATAAATTAAAATAAAAAAATATTTTGATACTACATTAGGTCTGAGATACCGCTTCAGTTCATTTATGTTAAATCCGATCTATCGGCAGCGGGGGGTTCGATCGTCGTTCCCGCGCGCTACACAAAGTTTGCTTTCGTTAAATTAATTAATTCGCGACAGGCCCTAGCTGACAAATTAATTAAATATCATAGTCTCACATAAATCACCTGAAGATTTTTGTGTAGCGTATTATTATTAATCAGTGCGGCTAAAATGCATACAAATGCGGTATACCTATTCATAATACTTAACAAAACTCTTCATTGCACACCATGAAGGTAAAAGTGAGACAGACAAGTACAGGACGAGATCATCGGCGGTCTGATGACTATTCAGCGATTTCTTCCAGACGTCCAGCTCTGTAAGAGTAAGAGAAAGTAGAACAATATATTAAACATTGTTAATTAAAAATTGCATTAATTGTTCTTGGTATTTAACTACATTGCAATTTTAATCCTCACGAACTATCCGCACGTAACAATTAGCATGGACGTTGTTATTGAATATTTCATCATTGAATGATACATCATTGAATGATATATATGTGGCACTCGGTGTTCTCTGCTTATTTTGAAGGGACCTGACGCGATCATATAATAAAAACAATCATCATCAGCAGCCCCTTATCGTCCACTGCTGGACTTAGGTGGAGCCGAGCAAAAACCACTGAGCTCGATCTTCGGTTCTTCGCTTCCAACTGCTGGCAGCCATTTTACGCATACCGTCACTCCGCCTATCTGGAGGGCAAAAAATAATGATTCCAAGCCATTGAGGTCCACGGTTGGTTTGCCTTCCCCAAACTAATTCGCAATTCAAGGTCCTCTGCTTTTTGGATCCAGCGGTTCCTTATGGCCCTGAATATTTATTACGTTTTAATAATATCGCTGCAGATCGCAACCCGTCGGCAGCGGGGCCGCGGCGCGGGCGGAGCGTGTAATTAATCCACCGTCCTGATAATACGTCGTTAAATATTTTGAAATCTAGTATTTATTTAGGACAAGCTGCGGATTGAATACGAACATCCGCAGGTAATTGAAATAAAAACACAACATGTATATTCAAACGTTTCTTTTGTTCTGGTGTCGGCTTCGCTGTTTTATTATCTCATTACATTTTCAACTAACTATATAATATGCTTATAAACGTGAAAGCATCAGTAAATAAAATACCTCATACTAAACTAAACGTGAAAGCATCAGTAAATAAAATACCTCATACTAACAGTTCCCTCCCGCTTTGCAGGACGTCATTAGAAATATGTAAATTTTTCTTTAAAAAAGTTTAATTTTACTCCATAATTCATAACACCTGCAATCTGGATCATCAATTTGGTTTTGAGTCTTAGAGAACTATGATGCGGATGAGTCCTTGGTTATTAGGAAAAGACTAGAGTTTATATGTGTTGGATGTGCTGTAGTACGTCCATGGCTGCAACGTAGGACGCGAATATATGGATACAGGTGCCAAACACCAGAGCTACTTAGAACAAATTCGTTAGGCCCTGACTGAGTAGGGAAATAGAAGTAAAAGAAGCACGTCAGTTCTTTAAGGATAGAGATATTTGACACTTAATGTTTTCTGTCTACCTCACACCGGACCTGGTCTAATGGTATAATAAAAAACTAACAGCAGGTATCGCTGGTACCACTTATAAAACATAAAAAATAATACCATCAAGTAGAAGTTAAGTGTCGATTAACTGCCCAATAGAAGATCGGCTGCTTTGCCGCAGGTATTGACACTGGAAAGGGCAGCGTTGAGCTGTGTATTGTTCGTGCCGCTGTGACGTCACGATTAGACCCGACATTAGCGTTAAGAACATATTCCGCAGCATTCCCCCACTTATTACTCCCATTCTTTAAGATCCATGACCATTTCGACATTTTCATTTGAGTGAAATTTTGGCGGTACGTATTTATTTTCTGTATTCGCGAGAACCATATAACCGTAGCCAGATACTATATAAGGCAGTAATTGTTTAGGTGTTCAAATTTGCTTATTGGAGTCTGGGCTTCACATCGTAGTGCGTACCTCTAATTTTAACAGCGATGTCTTCTTTAAAATTAAGTGTCTCTCGTTACACTGGTACAAGAAATAACCGGAAGGATACTTACGCACCTTCAACTTCTCCGCAATGTTTTCTCAGGTGTGTGACATCTGTCATCATGTCTGGTTTACTAGCTTCTCTTAGGCTGGTGTGGTTGATTAAGTCCTTAATACTTCTCATTCTGCGAGGAGACCAGTGAACGATTAGAAGTGATACTGATAATGAACTGGCTCATCGGAGACTAGTAGCATAATACCCTGACTTGTTATGTATAAAATTAACAAAATATTTATAATTTATGTAATAAATATATATATATATATATATAATTATAATATGACTGCTTCGTTGGTCGAGTGATTGTAGGGCTGACTGCCGATCGGGAGAACATGGGTCAAATGTGTTCGGTGTATGGCAATGGGCTCACCACTTATTCTATGGGACGTAAACATAACTGGTGAACCGTGGGAGTGTACTACACTTCTCTGCCAACCCCTTTCGAGTTATAGGCGTCGTGTTACGTTTTTATATTTGTAATATTTTGTTAAATCTCATGTGCTATTATCATATTGTTACCTGAGCCGATCATTTGCTGCCTGTGATACTACGTTAGGTTATGACATATTATATTGTTGGCCAATCACACGTTTTTTATCCGTCTGTGAAATAAACACTACAGAACCACTATAAGGTAAGTGACATCGGCTCGAGCAATAAAAATGTTTCGATTTAGCTTCATAGAATTGCTACAAGTTGAAGAATGTCGAAATGTTATTGAGGAATTCAATCGATTTAGTTTATAGTGAATTGACATGCGATATACGAGTATTCAAAATTTTCATTTAGTTTTTGTTTTTTTCCGAATTTCAAGCTGCTCTAATGTTACTGCTCCGTTTGAGAAATCCTGTATCTATTGTTGTTTTTTTATTTAGGTATTAAATCTGTATAGTAAATTTTTTAATTCAATATTTTTCATTAGTTCAACTCACTACCTCGTTTGTAGAGTGGTTATAAAACGCGACTGCTGAGCTAGAGGTTTTGGGTTCCATCTGCAGGTTGATTGCTATTGGGTTTTTAACTTGAAATTTCTAGTAGTAGCTCGGCGTCTGTATCTGTGCCTAATGAATGACAAAGACTCAATCATCTATCCATAGTGGGACTTAAACGTAACTGGTGAAACGTGAGAGAGTACTATTTTCCTTTGCCTAACTCTTAGGATAATACAGGCGCAATGTTGTGTTGTTATTACAACCGTAGTACCTAAACCTAATAAACCTAACTTCCAGGTCTTTCATTCAGCTGCATTTCATCGTAAAGCACAATACACACAGTTAATCACTTCAGTAGCTAATCGCGTGTGTTCATTAACGGCAGTATTACCGTCCCATTACCGTCGACTGGTCACACATGGGAAAGTATCGTTAGCCTATATATTTAATAAAATTAATGAATAACAGTATTTAATACCGAAAATGTGTTTAAACAGTACCTTATATTAAAAATATGTGTTTCGCTTGACACAAGGCCGCCGTTAATATTTGCACCCTCAGCCCACTTGTGAGTCCTCGTATCTAGCACAGCTCGGTATCATTATGCACGAGAATAACTCATCAGAAATCTCTCTTTAGAAGGTCAGTACAAGCTAATTGGGTAGAGCACGTAGATTTAAATGAGTCAAACAAACTATTTTTAAAGGCCGTGTTTACAATTTTTACTAATAAACCACTACACCGGGTTTTTTGCAGTGTGGGTTGAGCACCGAGCTCAACGCTTCTCCATTATTACAGGACTGATGTAATACGTTTAATATTACAATCACTTATGAGAGTGCATATGTCTGGTTATTAGTAAAATAAAACATTATGTTAAAGCATGTACAAAGAATCGCTCGTTTCAGAAAACATGTAAAGTCAAATAGACCAAATTAACATGATATGTCCACTGAAACGGCATCACACAGTTCCAACGAAATGCATGTTCATATGAAATGTAGCGTCTACTATTGTAATGAAAATAGATTGTTCTCCTTTGTGGAATACTACAGTTAAATGTTGTTCGGCAAACGGTCGCTCGACAACGCAGTGACAACGCAACTTTAGACGTCACAAAGTCCTTAGTTAATATTCTCATAACTTGTTCTGTACCTATCTACCTCGAAAGTTAGTAAATCAACTGAAGTAGTAAATAGATGGCGAGTGTTCAAAGTTCGAGATCGCTGCTCAGTGGCAGTTGGAACAGTCAAAGCTGTTTTAATCCCAGAAATGAAGCAAATTTGTAATTTTGTTTCAGACATGATCGTAACTTTAATAATAAAATAGAAACTGAATAGTGTCTCAGAACAATTCAACGATTAAAACTTGTGTAAGATTCTTCGCAAGATAGAGCTATGTAGGGTTACAGACGAAACAATGCATACGCATATTCGACGCATCAGTGTGTGTGTGTGTGTGTGTGTGTGTGTGTGTGTGCGTGTGCGTGTGTGTATTGCGGTTACACTATAAATTTGCGGAAGTGACGTCACTACAAGTAGTCACATATGTTTATTTGTCTGTAAAGCAAGTTGCTTCTGGAGACATTAATAATTCCAGCACTTTCTCAAGTGCTGGTGACAATCACTCGACCGTTTAATCCAAGATGTATCTGTTTGGATTAGGTACATTATAAATTTATGCCAGTCTAACCGTCACATGTTTTGCTGGATATCATTGACCACATTTTTTGCAAAAGGTTTGTACATTAATAATAATAATAATAATCGACCCATTTGTCATTCCACTGTTGGAATATGGGTCTCCTCTCATATTGAGAGGGT